>LR749508.1:647992-689566 GCA_902729485.2 Mus minutoides
AGATCACCTGGGATTAAAGGTGTGATGGCACACACCTTTAATCTGGGTTACACCTTCTGCTGGAGACTATATAAGGACACTGGAAGAAGGGAGACTGGCACTCGCTCCTTCGCCTGTTCACCGTGTGGGACTGAGTAACTGCTAGATCCTTGGACTTCCATTCACAGCTACTACTGAACCATTGTTGGGAATTGGGCTGGCAGTCTTGGGTTCTATAAGAGAGCAGGCTGAGCAAGCCAGGGGAAGCAAGCCAGTAAAGAACATCCCTCCATGGCTTCTGCATCAGCTCCTGCTTGAGTTCCAGTCCTGACTTCCTTTGGTAATGAACAGCAGTATGGAAGTGTAAGCTGAATAAACCCTTTCCTCCTCAACTTGCTTCTTGGTCATGATGTTTGTGCAGGAATAGAAACCCTGACTAAGACATTATTATTATTATTTTCTGTGTATGTGAGAGTGTAGTGTGTGTGTGTTTGTGCGCGCGCATGTACATGTGTGTGTGTGTGTGTGTGTGTGTGTGTGTGTGTGTGTGTGTGTGTGTGTACGAAAGCTAAAGTCAGCCATTTGGTCGAGACTAGCTCTTTAGCAAGGACTAGAGATTCCCTTGTCCCAGAATTTACAGGCTTGGGTGGCCTTAAAGACTTAGTAAGTTTACAATTTAGGATTAAAACTTTTGTCCCCATGTCTCTGCAGTATATTCTTTTCCTCATTCAGCCAACTTCCTGGACCTAAGTTTTGTCAATATTTTATAACGGTATGAGATGCACCACTGTCTACTGTTGAACACTTCACACATCCCAGAATACTCATTCATTCCTGGCTATAGTTGGTCAAATCTCTGGTTGTGGCATCACTGGTTTGTTTTCCTGGCTATAGTTCATTCTACTTCAGAGATATTGAAAAACATGAATAAGGAGCATACATCATCGAAGTTCCACAATGTATTTAGTTATGTACCATGTTCTGTTATGTTCCTGAACATCCTTCATACTGAATAATTCTAGTTTCATTTCAGATTATAACCTTTGAGGTTAAAAGCAGTCTTTTGGTTAAGAACTTATAGGAAAACTTTAGCTCATAGTTTCTTCATTTTGCAGATGGAGAAATGACCTTATAAGAGTGTAAATATTTGCATAATGCCGTTGTAAGAAAGTGACAAGCTAGATTAGATTCAGGGCTAGTCTAACTCTACACTCAGTGTTCTTATTCTCAGAAAGACATTTAAAAATTATTTACATTTTTGGTTCTAAAGCAATAGCCAGCACTCTGTGAAGTTTCAAGTACTCATATTCATTTGTTTAATGTCATCATCATCATCATCATCATCATCATCATCATCATCATTTAATCTTGTTCTTTATAGTCCAGATGTTATCCCCCTCCAGTTCCTCATCTCATTGCTCTTCTCCTGTCTCCAAAAAAATGTCCCTACCCTCCCATCCCACCTCCCTGGGGCCTTAATTCTCTTGAGAATTAGGTGCTGCTTCTCTCCCTGAGGCCGGACTAGTCAGTCTTCTGCTGTATGTGTAAGGGAGGGTGCGAGGGTTGGGGTTTGTGTGCTCATATTAGCTAGAGTATGCTGCCTGGTTGGTAGCTCAGAGTCTGAGAGGTTCCAGGATCCAGGTTAGTTGAGACTACTGGTCTTCCTATGGGGTCTCCCACATCCTTAGCTTTTCCAGCCTTTCCCTAATTCAACCACAGGAGTCTCCAGCTTCTGTCCATTGGTTGGTTGTAAGTATCTGCATCTGCTTCTTAGAGCTGCTTGTTTTGCCTTTCAGAGGATAGTCATGCTAGGCTCCTATCTGTAAGCACACCGTAGCATCAGTAATATAGTATCAGGCTTTGGAGCCTCCTGTTGAGCTGGATTTAACAGTTTGATTCTTGCACACTATGCCTAAAAATTACAAGAAATAAAAGAACGAAGTATGCAATGATATCATCTATATTATTTGTTTATTTAAAATCTCAAGATACACCCGGAAACATGAATTCTCCCCTGCAAGGAGAGGTTCATGCCATTTCAATGAATCTTTGTTTTAACTTCTCTTTGGAATGCAGATTGTGGAGATGTCTTTTCTTTCTTACAAAAGGGAAAAGACTATGAAACAAGCTAGTGTAACTGAATTACAGCTATCAATATACGATTATTCAAATGCTTAAAAAGCAAATACAATTATAATATATCTAAATACAGTCTGAAGAAGCGTTGTTGGGAAGTAATTCTTGAAAAAAAAATTTAAGCTGGCTTACCGGAAGTTTTAGCAACATGGGAATTTTTTTTATCTGTTTCTACATGCAAAACCTTCACACAGTTTTGTTAAGTACTAGGAAAACAAGGGATATTAATGCCATCAAAATTTACCTGATTATCTGCAGAGTCCACCTGCTTAAAACCACTAGAATTCACAAGGTATGATCATGAAAAAGACAAATTGATTGGATGATAAACAATGCATAATGATAAACAATGCAAAACATAATTGTTATGGCTAAAGAGAGATGTTTGCTTTCGGTGGCTATAGAAACAGCTCCATGGTTAACAGCATCTATCGCTCAGTATCCAGCACTCACATAATAGTTCACCTTTTTTTTTTTTTTTAACTTCAGTTCCAGGGCATCCAGTGCAATCCTGTGATGTCAGAATGGACCAGGGATGCTTATGGTACACATACTTACACACTGGAAATCACTAATTTGAATTAAATAAATACACACTTTAAAAAGCATGCTCTCAAAAATCTGTGCATTCTGTTAACATCAGCAATTAATAAAAGATGCAATATCTATATCTGAATTCTTTTTAGAGAATTTTCTTATTTCTTTTCTTTTCTTCTATTTTGATTGTTAATTATAGTTTGTAATTGAAACATGTGACCATATGGTTAAACCTCTCATTTAACCATCTTCAGACAATTGGAAGTTGAAAAATGACTTAAGTGTGGATATGATGCCAATAGTAAGGCACAAGACTAGGGGCTGTTACTAAATACTTTCTGATAATAATGGCAAAGGGAAGTTATTTTGGATCTTAGAAGATGGTTAAGGCCAAAGAAAAATGAAATTTGAAACTGAGGAAACAAAAGTTTAGACAAGATAATCCCAACATCAGAGAGAACATTTGTCATTGTCAGAACTCCAAAGAGCAATAAAGCTTTAATCCACTTCATGGACCCAAGGACTCATGGTCTAGTAATTCTTATGTCACCAAACCATCTTGTGTCTGTATGAAATTACAGTGTGTCACCACTCTCCATCTGCAGCCTTAATGTTTCCGTCCTTTGATTGCATGACAGAGAAACTCTTGAACCAGAGCACCACCGTACTTCACAGGAGTCCGATGGGAGCAGCTGCTCATAATTTAGAGTTTGACTGGGTTTTTTTCTTCCCAGAATCCTGATCTGAACTGAGTCCGTGTTCAAAATGGTTTAGGAACAGTTCTTCCTGTTTTAATGCCCGAAAGATTTTAAAAATAGAAAACATTTTAAAACTTCTCATAAACTCATTTTCTTCCTAGACTCCTTTTATCTGTTTGTGCAATCTGAAATTTCAATACCATTTTAAATTATGTTTCTTTGACTTAGAAACAAATAGTTTATGATCTCTTCATTGTTCCCTGAAAAACAAATATTATTTTCTAAGATTAGACTGAATAAAGACAAATTTCATATTGAATTTTGGTTTTAGATATAAAAAGGTGTTTGAAATGCATTAAATTGGATATTGAGTACTTCAGTATAAAGAAAAAAGAGCTTAGAAATACAATAAAGGGGAAAATAAGCACTAAATTACAGATAACATTTCAGAACCCTCAATTTTTATTTTTCTTTATTAAAAGAATGCAAATACTTTAACTTTTGTCCAACAGTACACTAAATATGTGGCAATACTGTTTTGTGTTTAAAAACTATGACCTGAAAGGCTGAATATGGTATATTATATTGCTTGTGTATTTTTCTTTTTGAGGATATTTAGAATATTTTATGACCTAAATATGACAGAAATCAATCAAGGTCATAAATAATATCTCTAACAAAAAACAAAAACAGAAACAAAACAACAACCACAATGCAATAGAAAACAGAAAATCAAACCTCTGTTGTGAGGTATTTGGGCCACTTGTAATACATTTACATGGCAATTGGTGAGAGTGTTCAGATATAAATTTGAGTTGATTGTTTTCAGTTTTGGAATGGCCATATGCTCTATTTGTTCATTAGTAAATCTCTTCATTGTTCTTGGTTAAAGCCTCTAAGAAGAGCTGTTCTGAAAACATCTGTTTAACTGAGTTCATTTGACATCATTCAAATTTATTTGACCAGAGAATGCTTTTCACTAGGTATCTGTTTTGCAGAAGGGAGCCCATGCTGAGAAATGGTCTCATTCATGGCTCTGAATCACAGTGCAAGGTTTTGTACTGACATCATGGTCAACGGTGGACATGTTTTCTTTGCTTGTTTTGCTTTTAACCTTTAGGAAAGTTATGGTAAAATATGTAAGGCAACTTGATTGTCAAGAGGCCTGTGATTTTCTCTGTACTTTGCTGGCTTCCCCCCACCCCCCACCCCAAATGTGGCATATGTCTCTTATACTACCTCAACAGATAATTTTATGACTGCTCCTTCTTAATCTATATCCACATATAAAAGAATTTAAGACTCCTAGAAAAAGCTGGATCAATGAAGTCAGAATTAAAATCTATACTTCTTGTGGTCTAGCTAGTCATAATCAAATTTCTATTTCACCACACCTAAGTCAACATCATGTTTTAGATCATGTTTATGTTCTATATATAATACAACATTAACATATTTGAGAAAATATTAATTATCTATAACTTGGTTGCCTATATGGGATATTTTGTGGCTTTTATATCAGAAAATTGTTAGGCTATTAATGAGCAGTAATGATGAAAATTATTAACATTTTACCTTAAAAAATACTATTTTTCAAATGAAGAGGTACCCAGGCTTTTAGTGTGAGTCAGTTTATTCTGAAATAGTACCTAAGTATACCAGGAGCACATGAAACTCCAAATAGATATGCTTACAAAATTACTGAGTTAGAACTAATCTCAGGGTTCATGTGACACATAGACCATGTCTTTCATATAGTTTCTTAAATAATTTAAAAATTTTACCATCTTTTTAATGAGTACAGAATTAGACACTCCTTGCAGTTGAATGAAATTCTTATCTTTCTACTTTTCATTTCTTTAGTGTTGGTTTGGTGTCTTTTTAAAAATTCAATTTGATATTAAATATCGGAACTAAGTAGAAATAGTGTGATAGCATAGTAAGTTATGAGAAAAAAAAAAGTAGAAAACAATTATTTTGTGGTTGTTTTTTCCTGAGACTCACCTCAGTATTTCACCTCCAGAAGACAAAGAGAGAAGTATTAGTAGTAACATTTTGGAGCAATCTGCCGGTCACAGAACTCTTATTCTTACCAGATATACCTGGAGCTATTGCTACCACCTAGATCTCCTGGTATGTCAATCACACAACAGGCACTGTTCCAAAGTTTGAGAGAATTCTTTAAGGCTACTTGGTTGAGTATGAACAAACCTATCTTAGCAAAGAGAGTCAAGGTATATTGTCAACAGAAAATATAAATGCAAAACTTGATACACACACAAAAAATTAATAGTTGAGATCCTTATCAGAATTGCATCGAGAGGGGAAATTGTTAATATGCATAAATATCCTAATTCCCTAAGAAACTCTAAGTGCATTTATCCATTAGTTTTGACCTTGGTATTACTTCTCTTAAATCTCAGGGGTACAGAATGAAGCAACTAAGTCTCCTCAACTAGTTCTTGACTGTTTCCAGTCAGTAATTCAGAGCTTTCAATAGTTCTGCATATATTGTCAGCTTGTTTCAGTCAGGTCAGCCAGCTATCCTGAGATATACGGTATAGATACCACAGTAAGACATTTTGTGTATAGAAGTTATGACATG
Organism: Mus minutoides; assembly: GCA_902729485.2. Taxonomy (NCBI): domain Eukaryota; kingdom Metazoa; phylum Chordata; class Mammalia; order Rodentia; family Muridae; genus Mus; species Mus minutoides. The sequence continues at coordinate 653,948 of LR749508.1, forward strand.
CTAAAATATGCTGAATCTTCGTGGCAGCAACTGGTAAAATGAACACTGAACATCCTCAAACATATTTTAGAGATTACAGACAGAGCCTCAAGCAGGAACCATGGTCAGTAATAGAAGGAAACTGAATAAAGGAACTATTAAAGAATGCTATTTCATGTTGACATTACCATAGCTGTTTGTGTCAGTGTTTACAAATAAGGTATTTTACTGAGACTAACACCCTGCATAACATGAATACCAATGTTGTTTTCAATGAAGCTACTCCTGTTCCAGTTTCATTACACCTTCAAGCAAGAGTAGGGTGCAGCTGGCTCATGGTCTGTGAGCAAAACCCCCAATGTACAGGATTTTCATCTGCCTAATAAAAAATAGAGTTATATTGGAAAAGGAAAATGTATCATTGGAACCCCAAAACAGGTAAAGTAACGAGTGAATAATGTCATATGAGGATACTTTCAAAATATTGAGTGTTTTCTGCTCATGGAACAGCTAGCTCAGCTTCATCTAGAATCACTCTTGTTAGTGTCTGGTGTCTAAGATCACCAATATAAATTCAAGGACCCCCTGAACTTTTGTTAGGGGTGAAGCAAAAACCTGATTGATGGTTCTAAGAGGGTAAAGATATGTACATGTAGGAGCCAAGTCTTTATTTTCAAGTAGCATGAAGCTAGACACAAATCAGTCAGATCAGAAGTTTGAATTCTCCAGACATGGAGTTGCTTATGAATAATGGCAACTGTCCACGAATCAGTTTTATCTCCCATCTCAAGATGTTAAATTATGCCAGTCAACCTTTCATGATACTGCACAGGATGCAACTTTGATCATTTTGTTTCCAGACAAAATTTGCCTACTAAATAATGTCAAACATTCCAATATAAAACTTTTTAAATTTAAAAATATAGAAGGAAGAAAAAATTTCAGGTCTGAATGTTGAGGCGCAATGAGATCTGCATTATTCCTTACACATCTTATAGGATATCACTTTCACATATTCCCCCTGGAAATCAATGTCTCCTGGGCTTTGAGTGTGAGAGTTTCATGTCCAAAAAGTACTTGAAGTTATTCAGACTGTCTCCAGGGAGCTTTCAGTGTCCAACTTCAGCTTGAAATGCAGATGACATCCTGATTGTCGAGGGAAATATATGTCATAGAGAAAGCTCACAGTAGCAGGGTTTTCTTTCCCAGCGTATAATATGAAGAATGGTTACCAGGAACAATACATAACATTGACATGTGTGTTCAAGGTTGAGTCTAGACTGAAATGGAATGCTCCAAGCTTTGAAATAAGCTTTGATACCTTCACAAGGTTTTATAGCTTGTAAGTAGTGTGAGTTCATAGACATATATCAATGAAGTCCACTTTTTTCTATAGGCATATTAGCTGTGTTAAATTATATCAAGATGGTTTGGGGGCACACCTCCTCCTGCTTCAGCTGTTCCAGACACAAAGCTGTCTCTAACATAGAAATGTGAGTGCCTTGTAAAACTATATATGTTTCAAAGGGTGTAGGGAAAGAGGGTTCTTTCACCCTAAAACTGACTCCATCAACCTCTCTGGCTTCTTGTACTAAGGCTTTTCTACTGTATACTTTGTGTGCATGTTTTTCTATGTGGGTGTTTCATGGAGAGGTAAAAATTCCCATGTGTGTGTATACATGGGAATGCCAGAGGACAGCAGTCACCATCCACCACTAACTTGTTTGTTTGTTTGTTTGTTTGTTTGTTTTTATATACAGCAGTTCTTTTGCTGAAATTCTAAATGTTTATCACGACATCTGCTTATTTTCCATGTGGGTTCTAAGAATTGAATTTCAGGTCCTCTTGCTTCCAAGGCATATTACCTACTAAGATGTCTACTCAGCTATGTTTACTGTAGGTTTCCTGTTGGTTTCAGAAGAGTTTGTTGCTTGTCCAACATGATACAATGCATTTCTATGGAGCAGAGAGGCCTGCAGGGAGACCAGAAGAAAACAGCAAAGTTCAGGCCACCATTTAATAACTGAGTGATACCACATGTATGATCCTGAATGTTTATACAACCATGTGTGTGGGTTCGTGGAATCAGAGGTTACCCTGAACTTTCTGTCCTGTTTACAGCTGTCCTCAAGTAAAGAGGGAACAGTCAGTCATTTTGTTTAGCATATGGCTGGGAAAATGATGACCGACTTGTACAGTTTGAGGTTTACTACGCAAAAACAGTATAAAATCAACTTTGTTTTCTTTTATCTTCATGAGAATGCTGATTTAATTATTGTGTTGCTGTTTGGCATTTGACTTTAGTTTTGTTCCCTTTGGGGACTAAATATGCCTTTTATTGTATTTTAACATGTTAAGGGGTTTATGTTGCATTTAAAAAATGGTGGGAGACTTGGCTGTAAAGATTTTGTAAGGTTATTTATCATTGTAAAGCACAAAATGGGCATTCAAGTAAAATGTCATAATAAATTATGGATATACATACTTATATTTCTTCTTAGACTACAAGAGCATCCTTTCTTATCTCAGAAGAGAGATTTCCGTGTGCTTCATTCCCTGTGCCCGTGATATTTGAGGTCTTCAAAGCATTTACACTTTCCACTGTGGACTTACCAGGTGACTTGTTTACATCTAGAAATTTTGGAAATAATTGGCCAGTAATGTGTCTGAGTTTTTCATGTACTATACTTTGCTCCAGAATATTTGACATGATCTACTGTTAATTAAATGTTTTTAATGACTATCCTAGAAAAAGGATGAATGTGCAATTTATTTTAAAATTCAGATTTGATGAAATTCAAAGTACTGAAATATCATTCTTTTTTTAAAATTTATTATTAGAGAGTTTCTTCATTTACATTTCAAGTGTTATCCAAAAGTCCCCTATATCCTCCCCCCGCCCTGCTCCCCTACCCTCCCTCTCCCACTACTTGGCCCTGGCATTCCTCTGTACTGGGGCCTATAAACATTGCTAGACCAAGGGCCTTTCTTCCCAAATAATGGCCAACTAGGCCATCTTCTAATACATATACATCTAGAGACATGAGCTCTGGGGGTTCTGATTAGTTCATATTGTTGTTCCATCTATAGGGTTGCAGACCCCTATAACTCTTGGGTACTCTCTCTAGCACCTACATTGGGGACCCTGTGTACTCACAATCATCTGAAATATCATTCTTAATACATTCTCTTTAGATATAACGACCAAAAACCGGGTATAAGAACGTACTTATTCAAATTTTCATAAATATTAATAGAGTTAGAAATAATTGTTTGGTTAAAGACATAACACAGAGAATACAAGTGCTGCATGCAAAGGCACAAGCACCCATATGGCAAGCCAGCTTGAAGTGGAAATTTCTGATTGTGTCCTGTGATGAAGACTCAAGTGATGTTTTGCTGAGACAAGAAAAGTGAGAGGACATGTGATGTTTGGAGAGGGTATCAGTTGTACTCAAAGGATAGCGATGTTACACTTGCATGGCTAGTTGTACAACTCTTTAATGATCACCTTCACTTCTTTGAGAGAGTCTAGAAGAGACCTCCTGGAATTCCGGGCATTCAGCTGGCCATAGTTGCTTCTGCTGACTCATGCTGATTCTGTGGAGACCTAGTGGTTTCTGCTGGATCATGCCACCATTTGGTGACACTTTTGAACTGTACTGTTGGTATCCTGACACTACTCAACTGGACTGCTGGTATCCGCATAAATGGAGATTAGAATTACCCCCAAAGACCTACTTTTAAATGAATCCACATCACCTTGTCCCATTTACCATCTTTTCTCCCCCACCTTTCGACTGTGGACTACAAGTGGGGTTGAAGCATTTGGGAACCCTTACTAAAGTAGGGTTTGAAAAATCTAAGCCTATACCAGCCCTCAGGCAAACACCTGCAAATCCATTTCTAAGGGAACAATTCTTTGTTCTGGCTTCTGTGCATGCACAGGCATGAATACATGTGTGTATCTTTACATGGACAAGTAAACACACAAAAATTAATTCAAAACAAATTTAAGAATTATTACAATCTCTTTTCAGCTTCCCTTCAGAAAACTGTATATATAACATATAGCACACATGAGACTGATGTGGGGGTTTTACTAGTTCTCTACTAATTTACATGATCTTCAGCTGGAGCCATGTAGAGGATCATTGCCACTTTTATGTGGTGAATGTGAACAAAACTCCACTGATCACATAAACTCAATTTACTCTGGAGAGAACCACAAGAACAGTTTGATTCTCCAAGAACTAGTGTTATTTGGAACTGGCAACTGTTAATGTACACAGTGTTTGGTTATTGCTTTTTCCTAGAGTATGGTCATTCAGGTAAATATCTACAGGCTTCTTTGAGGAAAGGGTAAAAGACTAAAATGATCAATTGTTTCTATGGAGGAGAGACCATTTTCAAAGTCACTCAAGCTTATTCATACAAGATATTCTGAGTCTACATTAAAACTGATAAAAGCTTTTTAACTGTGATAGCTTAAATTTCTCTTCATAACCACTAACCATTTTTTTTTTTTTTTACTTTTCATTGCAGCTCTTCTACTGGGTATAAAGTAGTCTTCTGCTTTGTCTTGCATCTCTAATTATTAATTTTATTAATCAATTTTTGTGTGCTCTGTATATAATCTCTAGAGAAGATTATTTATTTAAAGTTTGTTTTTTAATCCAAAGTTGCTCTTTCAAATGTGAATTGATATTCTTTTGACACTCTGTTTTTTTATTTATCATGTATAATTCTTCATTTCATAAATTTGATCTGCAAATATTTTCCACGATTCTCGGTTGAGTTAACATTAATAATAGGTCCTTTGAAACATAAAATTTTTCCTTTTGCTAAAAACCTATTTTTTGCTTGTGCTCTTGATGATATATAAGTAAGACTAGAAACCTATATCATGAAGATTTTGATCTCTGTTTTCGCATAAGAGTTTCCTAATTTTAGCTCTTGCATCAGAGTATGATGTCTTTGGAACTAATTCTCTATATGGTGCAAATTAGAAGCACAAATTCATTTCAATGCATATAAAATGCAATTATCCCAGTGTTGATAACATTATTAAAACTCAATTGACCATAGCTATGAACCTTTTAGGAAGATGGAAATCTCTCATATTGAGCTATACATAAATTCATATGTGAATAACACTTTTGCTATTCGTTATATTATGAAATTAAGAATTGAAAATGTAACGTCTTTTTCAATAATTCCTTTACAGGCCCTGTTAGTTTTAGAAGGCTGTTAGTAATTTTTTACAAAGTCTGAAAAAATTCATATAAAATTTGTATTGAGTTAGTGAATAAGGTTATATCTTATTGACATCTCGACAATCTTAAAATTTCTATTTGCTTATTAGTCTTCTTATAAATTACAATCATAAATACTGGTTTCTGAGTTTCCTTCAATGGTGTCTTCAGAATATAAATTTCCCTTCAATGTTCATCACAATACCAAGTTCTATTCAACATGTATGTAATTTCAGCTTCCGGGGTCCCATTGTCAGCATATATATAAATGCAATTTATTTTTTATAATGAATTTTATTCTGAATTTTTCATGAAGTCATTTCATTGTTTCTTTTCTCATAGATCTTCAGGATTTTCCCCAGGACATTTCTTTGACTAAAATATATCATCTGTGAATGGAGACAGTTTTGCCTTCTACTGGAATGCACTCATTTTCTTGTCAAATGCTTTGGCTAAAAGGTGCAACAAACAAGGAGTTGGTGAAAGTAAACGTTGCTGTCTCAGTTCTGATCTTAAGTGAATTGTTTTCAGTTTTCACCATTATTAAGTATAATGAACAATGAGAGGATTTTGCTGTTCTTTATCATAAAGCATAGAATGACATACTGATGAAATTCCCTTAAAGAACTAGTTGGTGTTTTAATTAATACAACTGGCTGTTACAAAGGTGCTTTTCTGTTTTTGAGTAAATGCTGCTATATAAGAATCTCATTGCATTTCCCTGATTATTAAGGATGCTGGACACTTTTTAGGTGCTTCTCAGCCATTCAGTATTTCCTGGGTGAGAATTCTTTGTTTAGCTCTGTACCTCATTTTTAATAGGGTTTAGTTTTCTGGAGTCCAACTTCTTGCCATATATATATATATATATATATATATATATATATATATATATATATATATTAGATATTAGCTCCCTATCAGATTTAAGATTGGTAAAGATATTTCCCCAATCTGTTGGTTGCCTTTTGGTATTATTGACAGTGTCCTTTGCCTTATAGAAGCATTGCAATTTTATGAGGTCCCATTTGTCAAATCTTGATCTTATAGCACAATCTATTGGTGTTCTGTTCAGGAATCTTTCCCCTGTGCCCATATCTTCAAGGTTCGTCCCCACTTTCTCTACTATAAGCCTCAGTGTCTCTGGTTTTATGTGAAACTCTTTGCTTTACTTATACTTGAGCTTTGTACTAGAAGATAAGAATGGATCAATTTGCATTCTTCTACATGCTAACTACCAGTTGTGCCAGCACCATTTGTTGAAGATACTGTCTTCTTTCCACTGGACGGTTTTAGCTCCTTTATCAAAGATCAAGTAACCATAGCTGTGTGGGTTCATTTCTGGGTCTTCAATTCTGTTCCACTGATGTACCTGTCTGTCACTGTACCAGTACCATGCAGTTTTTACCACAATTGCTCATCAGGGAAATGCAAATCAAAACAACCTTGAGATTCCACCTCACACCAGTCAGAATGGCTAAGATCAAAAACTCAGGTGATAGCAGATGCTGGCGAGGATGTAGAGAAAGAGGAACACTTTTCCATGGCTGGTGGGACTGTAAGCTGGTACAGCCACTCTGGAAATCAGTTTGGTGGTTCCTCAGAAAATTGGACATCGTTCTACTGGAAGATCCAACAATAGCACTCCTATATACCTAGAAGGGAATATACCTAGAAGATGTTCCAACATGTAATAAAGACACATGCTCCACTATGTTCATAGCAGCCTTATTTATAATAGACAGAAGCTGGAAGGAAACCAGATGTCCCTCAACAGAGGAATGGATACAGAAAATGTGATACATCTACACAATGGAGTAATACTCAGCTATTAAAAACAATGAATTTATGAAATTTATATACAAACAAGTGGATCTAAAGAATATCATCTTGAGTGAGGTAACCCAATCACAAAAGAACACACATGATATGCACTCACTGATAAGTGGATATTATCCCAGAAGCTCAGAATCCTTTTTAGAAGGGGGAACAAAATACCGATGGAAAGAGTTGCAAAGACAAAGTTTGGAGCAGAGACTGAAGAAACAACCATCCAAAAACTGCCCCACTTGGCGAGTCATCCCATAAGCAGCCATCAAATCCAGACACTATGGCAGATGCCAACAAGAGCCTGCTGACAGGAGCCTGATATTGCTGTCTCCTCAGGGGCTCTGGCAGTGCCTGGAAAATACAGAAGTGCATGCTCAAAATAATCCATTGGACAGAGTACAAGGTCCCCAATGAAGGGACTAGAGAAAGTACCCAGAGAGCTGAAGCCCCTTAGGAGGAACATCAATATGAACTAACCAGTACCCCCAGAGCTCCTTGGAACTATGCCACCAATCAAAGACAACACATGGTAGAACTTGTGGCTCCAGCTGTATATGTAGCAGAGGATGGCCTAGTTGGTCATCAATGGGAGGAGAGGCCCTAGGTCCTGTGAAGGTTCTATTCCCCAGTATAGGGGAATGCCAGGATCAGAAATGGGAGTGGGTGGGTTGGGGAATGGGGGGGTAGGTGATTTTCAGAGGGGAAATTAGGAAAATGGATAAAATTGGATATGTAAATAAAGAAAATGTCTAATAAAAATAGCTCTTAAAAAAATCTTATTAAGTTCCAGGGCATTATGAGAGCTTCTTTTTCTAAACTGTAGTATCTACATCCCATTTCTCTGCCATAGAAGCTTGAGTTATTATGTCAGCTCTATTGAAGTTTATCCTCTGCTTTGAGATACTTTGAATCAACAGATGGCTATGGAGGGATTGAGTCTATGCACAATATTAAAACTCTATGAGTATTACAGATTTCAGAATATATATAAAATAGTTTATAGTTTTATTTGTAAACTTGTGTAAGTTTTATATAGTTAATGTTAGAATTAGGCCAATATAATCAGCATGTGTAAGGTGATATTTTTAATTAGATATTTTTAACTAACCATTGATGTTGATTTAGGTTGTTAAATTCTGTCTAGTATATAAATTAGAGGTTGAGATTTAGACATCTACTCCCTGGTTTCTGCTATATGTGCTGGTATACTCATGTTAGTTCCCTTGGGTTTAAATATATCATTGTGATTAATTACTATTGACCATGTCATTTTCTTTAAAGTTTTAGTGTCTTCAGTATGATTCTTAAATTTAAACCTAAATAAGGGTAATAATACAGTTTTTCTTCATTTCAAATGATTGTTATTATAAATAATTTATATCAGGCTAAAGAAGTGTCTCTCTATTATATCTTTAATGAATAAAGGCTAAGTTTAGCTTTTCAGTACCTATAAGTATACACTGTCTTATATTTTGTAATACAAGCAAAGCAGATCAGCACTTAATTGTTATTGGAAGTTTTTTTAGTAACATTCTATTTTCTAAACGATGAAATCCAGAAAATATTTTGTTCTATGTATTTTTAAATACACCTCTGGCTATAATGTGCTACTATTTAAGAATATCTGTTTAATGTGCTTACAAAACATCCTTTATAGTCTTTATGTCGACGTGACATAGGCTAGAGTCATTTGGGAAAAGAGTAGAATTGAGAAAAGGGTCCTATTAAATTGTCCTGACGGCAGGCCTGTGAGAATTTACTTCAATGTTTGTTGATGTGGTAGGGTGGGTGCAGGCCATTGTGGGTGCTATCACTGCCAATGGGTATGTGACCCTTACCTATGTAAGAAAGCATACTGAGAAAGCACAAGGATCAAGCCATGAAGCAGTACTCCTCAATAGCCCCTGCTTCAATTCACGCCTCCAGATGCCTGCCCTGCTTGTGTTCCTGCCCTGATGCCTTTAGTGATGAACTGTTAACTGAATGTGTACAATGAAATAAGCACATTTCCCCCACATTCCTTAGGGTCATGGTATTTTATCACAGTGATAGACAGCCTAACTGTGACAAGTACAATGTCATTTTCTTATTCTATGTTTGGTGTATTACTTAAATCCTACCATAATCATACTTTTCCAAATAATCCAAGTAAGTTTCCACAATCACATAGTATAATCTCAAGATTCCTTAGTTGTCACAAAGTATATGTCTTAGGAGACAAACTAAGTGATCTAAATTCTACTTTTAAAATTTGTTCATCTTGAGGCTAAGAGGGTAGGCCAGCAGCAAAGAGAACTTACTCTGCTTGCAGAAGGCCACAGTTTGGTTCCCAGTTCCAACATCAGGTAGCTCACAAATCACCTAGTTCCAAGGGATTTATATGGCTCTCTTTTTTACCTCATTGAACTATGTATGTATGTATGTATGTATGTATGTATGTATGTATGTATCTATCTATCTATCTATCTATCTATCTATCTATCTATCTATCTATCTATCATCTATCTATCTATCATCTATCTATCTATCTATCTATCTATCTATCTATCTATCTATCTGTCTAATTATCTACCTAATATCTATCTCTATCTCTCTGGTTCTATTTCCTAGGGTTTTCTCTTTCACACCACACACACACACACACACACACACACACACACACACACACACACACACACAAAATTATGAACTAGTTTTTTAAAAAATTATTCATCTTCATTCACAAATTCATCTTAGCTTAATGTTAAATATAACTTGGTTTGAATTACAAATGTATGTCTTCTCAAGTTAAAGTCAGTTATTGAAATTATATTTATTTTATACCATTTTCATTATTCAAATGGAACCATTTTACAATTAACTCATACTTTCTTTGTGTGACAAACTGCATAATTTTATCTCATTTTCTGAAATATCATTCAATATATGAATTAAGAGGTGACTTTTCCATTCCTTCTTCTTTTCCTTTTAATTTTCATATGTTTTTATATATATTTAGGTTCTACAACATTGACAAGCTTATACATGACATGTAGCCAGAAAGCTAGCATCTATCAAAGGCTCACCTTAAAAGAAAAGACAAGCTGGGCGTGGTGGCGCAGGCCTTTTATCCCAGCACTCGAAAGGCAGAGGCCTTGTCTCAAAAAAAAAAAAAAAAAAAAAAAAAAAAAGCTGATAAGCAGTTTGAAGACAGTGACATTTTAACCATACAGCACAGAATCACTTTCTTCGATGAAAAATAAAACACAAACACCTCCACTTAAATAGTACCATAAAGAAAAAGAACCTACAAATTTAAAATACTTGTTTTAGATTGGTTGTGTCTGACATAATGGTTTATGTACCTAGGTGCAACCGACATGTCTATTTAAATACAGTATAAGGGACTCATGATGCATCCATGTTAATCCAGTAGCACGGAAATAGTGCTTACTCTCTATGATACAACAACCTATGATAGAGAAAGAACTATACTGGCAGCCAAAACACCCTATTAAATATTACCATATTTATCATTAAACAGTATCATACTTAGGCAATAGTGTGATACTTTTCTTTTTATCTCTATGTAAAGAGAGTTTGAAATACATATCTCCTTTTTCCATACCATATCTAGAATCCTGTGATACTGTGTTGATTAGAGACATTGTATTTAAGTGTTAGTTGATAGCTTAAAACTGGATGTCTAACCTTTATCCGAAAAACACATTTGATGTTGAAATTAGCTGACTTATTTTTGGAAGAGTTCTGCTTTGATCTGGTGCATAAATCGAAACCATCATGATGTGCTTTAAAAAGAGTTTAAACATCAAGTGACAAGTTGAAGGGAGGGAAAACTTTCAGGTCTACGTTTTAAGAAAGAAATTATATTACAATTTTACCCTTAATTAGTTTGAGAATCCAATTTCTTACAAATTTTGGCTATTATCTGTTTGTACCATTCCATAGAAAATTTTACACAGAGCTGCAATTAACATTTGTAATAAAATATAGTTCAATCTTTATTACAAATACAAATGTTTTAAGAATAATTAAAACACACCAGTAAATATAAACTTTTTTAAAACTTAGAATACAATCTGTTGTATTATGATTGCATAAAAACATCTGAAAGAAATTTTATTTATAATTATTTTGGAAATCAATGTAAATACAAATACTTGGACTCATTTTCAACAGTTGTTTTATATATCTACTAATAAACTAGTACCATCCCTATAGATATTTATTTTTCCATATTTTACTTGTATTACATGATTTAATAGATATTGTAGATAACAATTTAAATGTCGTCATTAACCTTTTTTAAATTAAGGAAAATGTTACCATGCATCATAACCACTTACATTTTAATTAAAATAATGAGAAATAATAGAAAACTATTGAATTCTGGGAAAAGAATTAGCCTCTTTGACACCCTTATTGACTGCCTACAGTTGAAGGATCAGCCTTGACACCATACATACACAACAAAAAAGGAGACTCAGCAGACTCTATTTATACATATTTTTGCATACACATACATATAATATATATGGATATATATGGATATATATCACATATATGATAAATAGAAAAGCTGTTAACCTGAATGAGTTGCAAGAAGTAGGGGACACTGAAAAGGTTGCAGAAAGAAAGGGAAATAATGTAATTTTATTTTCAATTAAAAGTATTTTTAAAACATTGAATAATGTGTATTAAAGTGCTAGCCCCACAAATGAGACTTGATTTTATTACCGATCAACATAGGGCCTGTGTAGAGGTAAAATATATAAAACTCAGAAGCAACTAGTGACAATTTTTAGGTGAATTTGAAATATGAAAAATCAGCTCCTTTGGCCTGATGTAAGACAAGCTTGAGAAAATTTCAGGAATTACTAACTGAATTAAATTGTGAGGGAATTCCATTTTCCCTCTCATTCTTCATTTTTACTTTTTAGTATCTTTTCTTCTTCAGTGATGATCACCATTTCAAGGAGTTCCTTTAGCAAAAGTGTTTGGGTGGCTTATTGTGTCCAAAAAGTCCCTGAGTGCCCCCTCTCCCCCAAATCAGGGTGCAACATGATTAAAATGAAGCTCTTTGTCAATACTGAACCTTTTAAATGGCAAGATGAAAGGATGCTTTTCCCCACCCAAACTTTGCTCAGTTTATAATCTTCTTGAAGTTTTGTTCTCAGACCAGGCCTATGGTTTTAATCTAAATTCACTTATGTGTGATTATTTTAAAATAAACGTTTGGATGATGTAGTCTGCATTTAAAGAAACTCTCATCTCTCATTATTCAGGAAAATGTATATATTTATATTTTTTGTCTCATTGAACTGTATCAGGTTTCACATTCTCCAGCCAGAAGTTTCACCAGACTTGTAAAGAAGGACACAGATACTCCAGAAAAACCAAATAGGGGATGTTGAATATTACCAATAATTACGACCCTGTGAATCAGTGACTGATTGACCTATATTCTTTTGACTCATTTTTATATCCTAGGATCTAAATTGAAATTAAGTCATTCAGCTTTAAGTGCTTTACAACGGGAAATAACATGTATATTACCAAATAAGATTAAGCATTATCCAAAATTCATGAATTTAATAAATGGTCTACAATAGAATACATTATTAGGAACTACTTAACTATTATATACAAAACTATTATATACAAAATATACTCAAAAATATGTTTTTTTTTTCATTTTTTTCTCTTTATTAGATATTTTCTTCATTTACATTTCACACGTTATCCAGAAATTTTCCCTTACCCTCCCGCATCCCCGCCCTGCTCCCCTACCCACCCCCTCCCACGTAATGGCCCTGGCGTTCCCCGGTACTGGGGCATATAGAGTCTGTATGACCAAGGGGCCTCTCCTCCCAATGATGGCCAACTAGGCCATCTTCTTCCATATATGCAGCTAGAGACATGAGCGCAGGGGGAACTNTGATTCTGCCAATCCATGAGCATGGGAGATCCTTCCATCTTCTGAGATCTTCCTCAATTTCTTTCTTCAGAGACTTGAAGTTCTTGTCATACAAATCTTTCACTTCCTTCGTAAGAGTCACACCAAGATATTTTATATTGTTAGTGACTATTGTGAAGGGTGATGTTTCCCTGATCTCTTTCTCAGCCAGTTCATCTTGAGTATACTATTTCTACTTTTCTTAAAGCTATTGGTTTTGTCTGTTTTAAAGTTACTAGTACAGTTAATGAGATACAAATGTTGTATCATAGATGGGTATAAAAGTGCTAAGTTAATCAAGAAGTTGAAAAGTAAACTCAGCCTCATTGAACATTCATCTTAGCACTACATTAGATAGTTGCTAGAGAATACCAAAAACAGCCTTGTATTTGAAGGCAAGTAGACATCACATTCAAAAAGACCATGTGTACGAATAGTTATGCAACTGCACAGGAATAGGCTTATCATGTTAATGATGCACACTTCGATCTGCAGTTCTTCCTAGAGGAGAGTTTTAAAATCTTGGTATCAGTTGTGCAAATTTTAAGTTAAAATTCCTATTTAAATTTCTTTTTTAAAATTGGATGCTTTATTTATCTATATTTCAAATGCTATCTATCCCCTTTCTTGGTTTCCCCTCTGGAACTCCCCTAGCCCATCCTCCCTCTCCCTGCTTCTATGAGGGTTCTCACCCACCTGCTCACCCAGTCCTGCCTCCTCGCCCTGGCATTCCTCTACACTCTGGCATCTAGTCTTCCCAGGACCAAATGCCTCTCCTCCCATTGATGCCTGACAAGGCCATCTTCTGCTACATATGTGACGGGAGCCATGAGACCCTCCATGTGTACTCTTTGGTTGGTGGTTTAATTCCTGGGAGCTCATGGGGGTGGGGTGGGGGAGTCTGGTTGAACAGAGACTGAAGGAAAGACCATCCAGAGACTGCCCCACCCTGGGATTCATCCCATATACAGACACCAAACTCCAGACATTATTGAAGATGCCAAGAAGTGCTTGCTGACAGGAGCCTGATACAGCTGTCTCCTGAGAGGCTCTGCCAGAGCCTGGCAAATACAGAGGCAGATGCTGGAAGCCAACCATTGGACTGATGTTAGAGAAAGGACTGAAGAAGCTAAAGGGGTTTGCAACCCATAGGAAGAACAACAATATTAACCAACCAGCGACACCCACCCCTCTCTGAGCTCCCAGGATCTAAATTGCTGTTTTTAAGTCAAAATAAACAGAATGGGTCTATCTTTAATTGTTTGCTGTTTTAATAGTCTCCTTATATACCTAGAGTACTCTGTACATATTTGGTTGTATATGTTTATATATTATATAATTTCCTGTTGATTTCTATATTGGACATTAATTATAACTCTTGACACACATCCAAAGTGAGAGATATAACTGTAAAAAATGAGAAATATCAGGTTTGATTATATAAAAACCTTGGCATTTCAGACTTAGGACTGCCTATGACTCATACCCACAAAGAAAGAGTGGGGTGTCTGCAGGTCTGAATGCTGAAATAATTTGAGAGAAAGGGGTAAGAGAGGAAAAGAAAGAAGTCTTGGAAAGGAATGACCATTGCAACGAAATAAAATAGGAATGAAGAATTATTCTACATGTGGCATTCATCATGTATGCCAAAATAACACGAGTTCTGAAAGGCTATTGTCAATGAAGTGCAATGTGAAGGCTGATGCTAATTAGACAAGCTTTGCTCACACATATGTCTGTCTCCTACCCTTTGCTAGTCATAAACAGAAGGAGCTAGTGATTTAATGACAGGCAGAAATTCCTGCTGCAGCAGGAATAAGGTATGGTTTAGAGATTAAAAGTCGAAGTGCTAACCAAGAGACATATTCAAAGCAGCTAGTACTGAATTTGTTTCTTTGTTTGCTTGCTTGCTTTGTTGCTTGTTTGGAAGAAGCCTGAACCTATATTGGTTTAAAGATATTATGAATCAAACATAGCATTTATCAAGCCATTTCATTATGCACTAAATAACAGAGACAGGTTTGATCTTTCCTCAGTGTAATAACATTATCTCTTTCTTCTTTTTCGTTGGTATAAGCATTCCTGAAAGAAAGGATTAAAAAGACAGTCTCAGGATATCCCATCCTACCTTATCCTGGGCTTTGCAAATTACTTCAGATAAAGAGGAACCAAATAGGTAAATATTTGTTGAAAAGAAACATTATAAATGAAAATAATGCAGGAAAATGGGAAACTCTCCACCTTTTCAGTTCTCTGAAAACAAATGGATGGAGAGCCCCAGGTATTGCTCTTCTAAGCGGCCTCGAGCCCCCAACCCTTGCAATCTTGACTTTTTCCTTAGAGATAACATAAAAGACACACTTGATGACAAGCTCACACAACGTTAGGTCCTGTGGGCATTACACATTATTTTGTCTATGCATGTATTTTCAAGACAACTTTTAAAGCTGAGAATACACATTTCCGTGTTGTTTTCTTTGCAATTAAAACTTAACCACTCAGAAAAGCAGACCCAAGAAAACAATTGGTTTCTTCTTCACCTGCTTAGCATGGTTGTCTGTAAATTGTTCTAATTCAAACATGTTCTAGTGCATGGAATATTGAGCACATTCACCTGGAAGCTATAAGCCCTAGGAGACTACACGTATTCCTGTCTATACAGCTAAGGTTTTGCCTCAAGAGTATATTTCCACCTAAGTGAACCTTTCTTTTAAGATAAACTTGTGATTATCTTCAGGAAAATTATATACGGTATCACAGGAAACTGAAGTTCAGAGAAACGCAGCTAATTTATTTTGGGACACAGTGTTAATTACTATGAGAGATTCTGCCAAGCTGTCAGGTCTCTGCTTTGTTCTTTTTCGGTTTTCATTATATCGTTTATGGTACACTGACTCTACAAAGGAAAGGAACAAAGGCAGCGGTAGCGAAAGGTAAAGAGACAATACAATGTCATTTGTACTTGTTTTCTGCAAGAATAGGCAAGGATGACTTTTTTTTTTCATAATTGCACTCAACTTGACATTGAATTATATAACTCCCCTCACACCCTCTTGACACTATTTTACACTTAATTCTCTGCTATCTATTTATTGCATCCTCTGGTGGCTTGAAAGAACTCGTGGTGCACAAGCCTCAGTAAATATTTACACTTTGTATCACCAAAACTTATATTTTAACCCAGTTAGTTGCATTAGAACAAGCCTCAACACTGAGCTACTCATGCAAACAACATTATCCAGTTCTTAAATCTGTTTTAAATTACTTAGTCTAACTTTCATACTGTCCACAGAGAGGAAGTTTTAAAGTTTCATCTACGCCCAGTAAACAATAAATACAATATAAGAAATGTAGGCTTTTATTCTACTGAAGATATTACTGGTGCCTTGAATTAAAATATAGAGTAACTCTTCTTTCTTACAATGGAAAATTTAAATATATGTAAAAGAATAAAATAGTGCATAACATTAATTTTCTTTTAATTTATTTTTTTCTATCTACATTATATAGACATCCATTCTGCCTCAGGATTTGGGAGAATAAGATCCACTTGAATACATGCACTTGCCTACAGTTTTATTTTCATTGGTTGAGTTCTTCTAATCAAACTTTCTGTTTTATGAAAAATGCATATGTTGTCGATGAAAATAAAATTGGTCCCTTTAAAAGTCACAGAGCAGTTAAAGTTTATGATCAGATGTGTGATGAACTGGCACCCGATTGAGTCATTACTAAAGAGAGATATAAATTTCCAGCAGAACTCACAGGTGAGATATTGACCTATGCAACAGGATGTTTGACAATGGGGTGCTTAGAAGGGCAAAGTGTGTGTTCTCTCTTTGACTGGGAAATGTTTCTCCCTCTAAGGCCCTTTATAGTCACAGACTCCTTTTCCCCACAGATATGTGTCCATTAATCTTACCACCTCCAACCCAGCTGAGCCAGCACTTACACATCCAGCACTTTCCCCAACAAACAAATAGCTCTTCACTTGTTAGATATCACCCCAGAGGCACACGTAGCACAGCAGGGAACACACAGTTCTTCTCTACTTACTGTCCCAAAGAAGCATTGAGCAACAGTTGTGGTTCAAGTGAATAGCATCTCTGGGCTTTTGTATTATCTTCTAGGTGACCTTAACTATGATAATGATGTGACTATTTCTAATGACATAAAAATTATTCTAGAAAAGACGTAGATCCATAATAATGCACATCTGCTATCTTGTGAAATATATGTTCAACCATCTATAAGCTGCTTCAGGCTTCTGGTTTCGTTCTTTTACTTCATGAATTTGGAGGGATACATATTCTATTTTAGTCTAATACTTTTGTATTGTCATATCCAATGTAGAGAAATGTTAATAATTTGTTTGATCTTAGATTCAATTACAAAATAAAAAATGATAAATCACCTCTTACCTTGAGGAAACACAAACATTTTCGAAAAGATATATATATCGAAGAAATTAGGAAATTTGTTAAATTCATACTTTCCCAATGTTGCCAAAAAAAACCCCCAGAAACAAACATTTTATTAATTGGTCTCAGAGTTAAGATTATATCTTTCAAATACATGCTCTGCAGTTTGATGATAAATGGCAGTGCAATATGAAACATATATAATCATCAAGGTGCACAGAATCCTCCACATTTGCTTTCAAATGTAGTATAACCTTGCATAACTGAAAAGCAAAACTCTTCACAGAACCTAGAGCTTGGAAAACAAGCTCACTCCCATCACGAATGAAGGCATCCTTCCTTTGGGCCAATTATTTCCAATCTTTAGTGTAAGGAAATTAGAAAGTATGTCTGTGCAAATGCAGATTTAGAAACCTTATGAGTATGCAGGCCCTCTTCTTGAATTTGCCTGAATGTGACTGTAGAATCTAGATATGCAACAAAAATCACAATGATGTTGCCAAAAGGCTTTCTAGACAATATTTGGAAAATACTACTTTAGAAGAATAATGCTGTTCTTCTCCACAAGCATTAGTGTCTTCCATCAGAAGTTAGTGTCTATATCGTGCCCTTAGTACTAACCCCTGCTCCTGGGATGATTCATTTGTGTGATATTTTTGCAAAGAATAATGCAGGATTTTGGTGCTTTTTATTCTTTGAGATTTTTATACAGATATACAATAAAATATGATATTTACCCGCATTGTCTTCTTCCGACTCTCCCCATATCCTCTACAACACATTTCTTTCCCAACTACAATCTTGATGATGTGTGTATTAAGTGATAACTCTCTTGAGCCAATTGGCAACTGGCAAGCCTGGAAGGTTATCATTAATTATCATATCTCATATTCATGAGAAATTTTGAAAGATGGAAACTATAGTGTCTGTGGCATTTTCTGCCAACAAATTATCTGGCTGACCAGAAGACATCATTACTTATGATTGAAAGTGTATAAGCTGATATTTGTTCAATTAAAGAAAAGAGAAATATTACCTAAAAGAGTTACCTTCTTGGATGTAACTACTAAAGTGACAATATGCAGACCAATGTCTGTTGCTTTAGGAAGAGCGTTTGTGATTCACAGAATTGATCCTACCACAGTCTCTCTTCTTCTGCTTATTTCCCTTGATGGTCATTGATTATAAGACCACATGAATGTTTCAGGAAACAGTATGTAGTTATGAACAAAACACACATTATTTCTCACATATATTTGAGATATTTATAAGATGGGTTGCCATTCTGACATAGAGTCTTTGGTAGAACGGACCCAACCGCAACAAGGGTCATCGAAGACGACCTTATTAGAAGTAAGTGTTAGGAAAACCTTAAAAAGCATCAGGAGTGCTTTGTTCCTGGGGTGGGAAGTCCTGTAGCTCCTGAAGCTTATGTCCATGTCAACACACTTTTGCCAAAACCCGCTCATTTGAAACTGCTCTAAGCTCTAAACTCCTTCGTCGTTCCTGTTTCTCATGTTGGCTACACCCCCTCCCCCATTGAAAAACACACTAGTACAGGCTTTTATAAGCTCTTTGTCACCTCAAATAGTTTGGAGCCCCCTCTTGGAGATGGAGTGCCTGGAGAATTTATTAAAAGACAACTGAAGGCCAGGGTTAGTAAGCAGAGGCCTTTTCATCTGGTTTATATAGCCAGGACTTCACTACCACCATCTGCACTGATCACTGAGGGGCTCTGTAGCTCTGTTATGTGTTAACCCCCTCAGACCCCGATGGCCTCTGGGAGACCTGACCCCTACTTTGAGACACACTGAACTGGAAATAATAACTCCCATATGGGAGAAGAATACTCCAGCTTCGAGAGCTGATCGGGCTTTGTTTTTTCTATGACCACTAAGAAAGAAGTGTGTATTGGAAGCAATTCTCTCAGCTTATGGCTATTTTCATAAGGGTTCTATATTTAATAAAGGTTAAATCCATTGAAACCGTGAGTCAAAGGCACTTTTCATGACCAACAATTTCGCCTACTTCAGAAGCCTGCCTCTTCCCACTCTCCTCATGCCTGCTCAAAGCAGGGACTCAGCAGCACCGGCTTTGTCTCCTAGGCAAATGGTCCTTTCCTTCGAAGAATATAAATAAGAATTTTCGATCTGAACTTGTACATCACTCTTAGATGTCTAGCTCCTCTGCACAAAAGCAAAGCCTTTTGAGTAATTGCGAGACTTAATTAGCCTGTGTTCACACAAAGTCTTCCTTTGTTCACCTATCAACAGGCTGCTTTCATCAGTGGTCCTCCGACTCTCTGAGGACCATTCTTTTCCCATGTTTTATACTGATTTCTATTTTCAGCCTTGGAGACCTATGATGTAAGGCTCTACATTTGAGTACCCAGTCTCCCTTTCCTGATTCATTCCCACCACAAATAACTCCTTCCAAGCTTGTTGGTGATCTGATCACCTCCCGAGTCTGCTAATGCCTGCCCTTCAGTGACATAGAAAGGACATTTGGAACATCAATGGGGTTATGGTGACAATGGGCTATGTAAGCTAGTTTCTTTCCAGCCCATTTTCCCATCAGAGCCATAACAAAACCAGGAAAGTTGGGGAGTGATGAATACAGACAAGTACCAGAATGATATGGAGGAGGAAGAGAAGGAGGGGGAGGAGACTATATACATATAGTCTGTATTTCCTTTATCAGTGACAAGAAAGCACATTGTATAATATCCTATGCATTGAAGAAAGTTCTGGTCACCTATTTGATAATTGATGGCAGCCACATTCTGAGTACTATCTGAGGCCTGTAGTCTATATACTTAGGGCTGAATATCTAGGCTGTCCATCAGTCCATATCAGACAAAACAACTGAAATGATGAACTCTCTTTATGATTCTTTCAAAAAATCTGTTAAATATAATTAATTTATGATATTATGACATTTGAAGTGAAAGATGAAGAACAACATTAAAAAAAAAAAAAAAGATATTTCTATTTAGGCAGTGGCAGCACATGCCTTTAACCCCAGGACTCAGGAGGCAGAGGCAGGCAGATATCAGAATTTGGGGCCAGCCTGGTTTACAAAGTAAATTTCAGGACAGCCAGGGCTACACAGAGAAACCGGATCTCAGGAATACACTAAAAAACAAAACAACAAAAAGCATGGTGTTTTCAACTAATGAACATTTTCATACAATACATTAACTCTCAGTAATTCCGGGTTCTCATCAAGCAGTACTAAAACTAACTAAGACTCTCCCTGTTTTAGGAAGGAAGGGCGTGTAGTACTTGGAACGCTTGCTGATGGAATACATACCTTTTCTGGCACCTTCACAGATGGTTTCATTCACTGTTCCTAGACTATTATCTTTTAAACAAGGTGATCTATACAGCCCAGGCTGGCCTAGAACTCACAGAGACCTACTTAGTTCTGCTTCAGCAGTACTGGGTGTAAAAGCATGCCCCACCATGCCTGGGAATTCTCAGGTTTGGATATGCCACAGTATTACTCTTTGCAAATGAACAAACACGCAGATCCTCCTTAACCAACTAGTCAAAGTTTGTGTTTCAGATAAGATCCCATGAGACTAGATGCACCCTCCCACTGACCCCCTGCTGGATTCCAAGACTATCTATAACATGTTCAATATGATTTTGGCCAAATATTCAAAAGTATACCAAATTCACAGATGATTCATTTGGGGAGCAGAAGAACTATTTTACATTTTCCAGAAGGGGCCAATTCATGGCCTCTTCAGGCCCTTGAATGCTAGGAGAACGTTTACTTTTCTCATGAATTTGGTATTGTGCCCAATTTTCTTTAAAATATTATCTTCTTTTTGTCAGTGAATGGGAAGTCACTTTGCTGATTTGCATGTGTTTTCATAGAAAGAGGTTTCATTTGTTGATTAAGATAATATATCTATATCTATATCCATATCTATACCATCTATATCTATATCTATATCTATATCTATATCTATATCTATATCTATATCTATATCTATATCTATATCTATATCTATATCTATCTACCTAGCCCTGTTGAGTAGCCACTCACCAAACTTGAGTTATTTTATATTCTCAACTGTTGTACGATGAGACTAAACTCTTCTCTTCTACATCTTTATCTCATCTCCTTTGGGTATATACCCAAGAATAGGATAGATCGTTGTATGACAGATTTATTGATAATTTTCAGGAATGATTTCAGTAGTAGTAGCTTCAATCATAGCTTACTGTGGGCAAGGAGCTCTTCTCTGAACTCTCGTTGGCTCTTCTACAAGAATGGTCTGAAATTTACTCTTACATTACTAGATTTCTGTCTTAGAATTCTATTTTGTTTTAGGTCTGGAAGTGTTTGCAAACATATTTTAAGTCTGTGAATTTTTTTCACTATATTTTATGTATCAAACAACATTCAAAGGAGATTTAAAAGGATCTGTCTTGGAGTTGTCAGCTTGCTGTTCTAGAATGTGGTGATTTGACACAGTGAAAATGCATTCGTATTATACTGAGACTGAAACAAGATAAACACATCTGATATTTTTACCTTATTCAGTTAATTTTGAAAATATTAGTTTGGGAGGTTATTGTTAAAGGAGAACTCTTCAAATCTATAAAAATACAGATTAGTTATTCTTACAGGTAACAATTCAAGTAAACCTGACCTCAAGAGTAGAGTTCTGATTGAGGGTGTTCAGGTCACCGTGGCTGAGGCTCTCTTTAAGATTTACAGTTTTGTTTGGTGAAAAGCATTGAGATTTTTTGCTTAAATCTGCCAATACTTGAGTAGTAGTTAAGTTTGAAAAGCATTTTTTATGGATTTTGGCAGGCTTTCATTTCCTCTCTGTTGTTTACATTTATTGTTCCTTCCAGAGAAGCTCCAATATCTCTCCCTAACTGCTTGGAGCACTGGATATTATTCCTTATTCTCATTTCCTATTACAGATATTCATTCTGTAGAAACAAAAGAGGGAAGACTACAGACAGAATAATTCACTTTAGTACCCAAGTATACAGACGTTTTACTTATTAAGCTAAAACCCATATATTAGCTATAAGTAAATCTGAGAAATGCAGAGGCAGGCGGATTTCTGAGTTCGAGGCCAGCCTGGTCTACAGAGTGAGTTCCAGGACAGCCAGGGCTATACAGAGAAATCCTGTCTCGAAAAAAAAATCGGAAAAATGATTGTTTTGCTGAAAGATTTGAGGGTATCATTGTAAGATAAAATTCTAAATAATAAGTAATATCAATAGAGCCATGTTCTCTTAACTACCAAAGATATGCAAAACTTTATCTCAATGCTTAAAGATTGTTGATTTTCTAAAATAAACTCAAAGATCTAAGAAAAATAAAGAAAATTCTCTGGCTGCATATTTGGTTAGTGGAGGGAGAAAGGAAAATGTTACAAAATCAATAGGTAATTCATATTACCTACAACTACATAACAATATTTTTTATGTATATACTTTATAAAGGACATTTCAATTTTTCAAGATCTTCATTTTGGCTAGAGTATAAATTCAACCCTGCCTGTTCTAAGTAGGTTTAGAGACACTTGAATCACTAGCAGGATGTTACAAGACAAGCACTGTACAGTTGGATGAATTTAGCATTAATCACAGAAATTTAGCATGCCTTTCCAATTTGGAAAAAAACAGAGAATGACCTAATTCAAGACCTTGCATGATATCTGTGCTTGCCTGGGCACAGAGGGCTGTTGATTCTCACAATTGTCTTTCCATAAAACTTGTGTGGTCCTTGTTAGGAAGCCTAACAGTGAGACAAAGACAATGGTACTTACTATAAAATGGTTTTGATCACTACATTTGCTCCCTCAATTTGTGGTTCAAGTTACCCTTTATTAAGAAAAGCTGGCTGATGTAAAATCACTTACTAGACAGTACAAACACAGTTCCCTTCCTCTCCAATTATCCATGAAACCACTGGCCACACACACATTGCTATCACAAGGCTCTGCTCCTTGTCAGCTGCACACTGGGCAGAAGGACTAGACACTGGTCATGTGCTAACTCTGAGGGCACGTTTTAGATGTTTAGTCCATTCCAGAGACCTATGGACTCCAATTAATACATCATTCATAACTGACATAAGGCGATAGAATTAAGAGATAGGATTTGGTAAGTAAGATGTGAAGCTGGACATGAACATGAGGCTCTTTGAATGAAATTCCAGCCTGAAACAAGAACGGGCTAATCTGTGAACATCTTAGAATTGAAGGTTCTGGGAAAAAAACAAAACTATAAAATTCCTTGTTCAGACTTGACTGGATAGCTGATTTACTGAAATAATTATACACTAAAAGGGTACTACGTTTATAGGAAGGACATTAATCTACTTTGACAGAAATAAGAATCACAATGTAAACTTGAAGAATCTAGGTGGTTACCCCAGCAAATGTTTCTTTCTATATTGTAAATTATATAGAAAGCACCATAATGTTAAGTTTTCTCATTTGAAAAGAAGTTGACTTATGCTAACCATTGGGCTATATAAAGTTAAGATATACAGAAAGGTTTAGTGTAAATAATTCATTTAGGACAACAAAGGTGCCTTCAAGTAAAAATTGAAACTATGAATAAAAAAGTTATACAAAAGTGAACATGTGTTAAGTTCTTTATAATATGTAAATATATGCAAATGAAAAGAAAGATTATTTGTACAACATTAAAAACAAATCATCTCTCAACAAAGAACACTATTGTGTTTTCTCTTCAGTCATTTCTTTTCAGGCTTGTATTGTGTGAAGGAGATTTCTTCTTTTTCAGGATTGTTTTCCAGTTTCATGATTCTGTGAAATTTCTTATATTTGCATGTTCATGCTGGGGCTTAAAGGCCTTCTTCCTGTTAAGATTTAGTTCTTTGTTTTGTGTGGGTGTGTGGGGGTGGGCACCCATCTACAAATGCTAGGGGTCAACACTGGTATCACTGGTATCTTCTCCAACCATTTTCCTATTTACATTTTATGGCAGGATCTCTCAGTAAACCAGATTTCAGGAAGTGAGGCCCTGTATTCTCAGGGTCTCCCTTTCTAGTTTAACACGTACACACAATTATGGCCAAATGCTACATTGGGTGTTGGGGATATGAACCTAGGTATCTCTTTCTGAGAGTGTGTCATGGGTTGAGTTGTCTCCCTATTCCTATTATATGTTTGCCCTTAAAGCTCTTCTCCTTCCTTTGGGTCTTTGCCTGAGGAATACTGAAAAATTGCTTTATCCTTCTTGCTTGCTGTTCTCTGGCAGGAGTCTGGGGTTTTCCACTAGTCAAGTTCATACTCAGCATGAGATAATTCATGAGTCTCAGGGCTTGAGACAGTAATTTCTTCAGGTTACAAGTGTCATTTGTATGTACTGATATATATGTATGTATTGTAATGATACAATTATTCCCTCAAGTGTCAGGCAGTCTTTAACATGATTTCCTTAAAATTTTCATCACAATAATGTAGTCAAGGAAAAGACTTTACTACTATCCTCATGAACTTATGCTAGATTCTGCTTTCTACATTCTAAGCAGAAACCAGACTCCAATCCTTTTATTAAATTAAAACTATTAACTCTACATGTTTCCTTTGAATGATAAACAATGCTGTATGATTTTTATGTAAAATATAACTGAAAATTTTAAAATTATTGTACTATAGTGGATTGAAAACTTTATATTTATTGTTTAAAACAACTATTTATCTTGATTCAGTTCCTGAGAGAGTAGATATGACTGTGTTAAGTCCTTGGTGTGTGTGTGTGTGTGCATGTGTGCGTGTGTGTGTGTGTGTGTGTGTGTGTGTGTGTGTGTGTGTGTGTGCATGTGTAGTGTGCTGTGTGTTTTTGTGTGTGATCTATGCCCTTTCTAGTGTTGGTAAGTGTACACCATGTCAAGGCTAGAGGTAGTTATAGGAAATAACTCTTGAACCATTTTCTACCTATAATTTTGAGACAGTATCTTTCACTACACTTGAAACTCATTGATTTTGCCAAGAAGATGTCACCGAGTGTCCGAAATCCTCCAGTATGTCCCTGCTTCCCCTGTTCAGTAATGGAGTTTCAGATTTATGCCACTTCATCGGACTTTTGCATGGGTTCATGAAATATAAACTTAGTTCCTCATGCTTAACATGCAGGTACAGTGTGTATGTAAGTTATATTATAACCAGAGGCTTTAACAACACATGCAGCACCTGCTACTCGACACACAATATTACCTACTTGTAATTCACTCCTCCTGATGGTGAGAATTCGCTTACCCAGGACCCAGAACTTCAAAACCTCTGAGGAATTAACTGAGAATCGAGTCATAAGATCGTGGCATATGTATAACTGTTTTGTTGGGTTTGCTTTTTTTGTTGTTGTTGTTATTGTTTGTAAAAACTTAAATATAGAGTGGTTCCATAAATGAACACAGAAGTGCAAAAAATGCATTGATGTAGAATATTCTCCCTCGTATAGAATGTGATCTACACTTAGCAGTGTCAATATGCACACTGCATACATTGTTCTCCATTGCAGTGTTCACCCAAAGAAACCTGCCAATATTTGGGATTTTATTCCAGTGCTGAAATTCAAACTCAGAACCTCATTCATGCTAGGAAAATATTGTACTATTAGGCCCTGACATTTAGGATTTTTATTTTATCCTTGTGTTTTATGTACATCTATATTGAAAAAGTGATTCATTTGGTTTAATTTTTTTTTCAATCTGGCTGAGAGTGTTCTTTTAAAAATAATCATACTATCACCCAAAATACTATCTGTTCCCTCCAGCTTCATGTCAACATTTATTTGAGTAATCATGTTTTCATACAAGTCATTGATAAATGGTGCTAAATATTAAACTGAACAGAGCTGAGAAAAAAGCCTTATGTGCTGCCACCAGAACTGTCTCTTTAAATTGACACTCTTTTATAAATAAGCATGTTTGAATATGTCCATTTAACATATCACAAGACTGCATAATTATTACCTTAACCCAAGATGTCAGTGTTCTGACACCCTTTCCACAAGTATTATAGAAATAATCTGTTTTAATGGCATTTTGAAATTCAGATATGTCTCATCTGTTTTTAAGAACCACTTAATTTATTCTAAAATATGTTTGAGTTATATGTGTATATGTGCAGAAAAATACCATAGCAGATTGATTGCAAAGATGACTTAATTCACCATCCCTTCCAGTAGAAAGTCCTTTTGCAGTATAACTTTACAGCTCCGTCATTCAAATACTGGATACTGCTATTCATAGTTCTAAGATGGCCCTGTGTCTTGATAAGGCAAACAGATGTAATTGACTAGTGCAATGAAGAGTAAGGCAGCCATTATTCTATCTCTAGCTAGAGTTATAGGCCTAAGGAAAACATAAATATCTCTATGTTCTGCTTCAGCACTAAGAATACAGGCTTTGCAATGGATTCCACACCTATGGAAGTTAAAGAACCTTACTCTTAAATGTAGAACTCACTAAAATATCTCCAATCAGAAGCCTTTTAAACAGACTTTCTAGTCCTCTCACCCCATGTTGTTTGGGAATATTTTGTCATTCTTTACCTGACCTGTCAACCAGTCAGAATTTCCAACATACATTAAAATGAACCAGCTAATATCTGCAGAGGCAGCACAGGGATAAGAGCCTTTATAAGGATAAGAGCCTAACTCTTTTAATGTTATTATTATTATTATTATTATTATTAAATTATTTTATTTATTTACATTTCAAATGTGGCCTTGCTTTCAGGTCCCCCCTCCCAAGTTCTTCAACCCATCTTCCCTCCCCTTTGCTTCATAGAGGATGCTCCTTCTCATACACATCCCTACTTCATCCCCTGCCAGCATCCTTCCCTAGAGTATCAAGTTTCTACAGGATTAGTTGCATCCTCTCCTGTTGTGGATAGCCCTGGGCCTAATTTCATTTGATGTCAATTCTGTTCTCCTGTGAGGGATTGTGAACAAGGAATGAGTAAGCACTCAGGTGATTTCTTGTCAACCTTCCCACCTTAATTTGTAAACCAAAGTAGAGCTGGTGATTGGGCAGAGAGAGGGAAGGTGGAGTGGAAAGAAAGAATAGAAGGAGGTTTGAAAGAGAGAGAAAGCAGAGGAGGAGGAGAAAGAAGAAGAAGAAAAGCAGAACAGAAGCACATAGCCTGGAGAAACCACAAGTTCTAAGGGATCTCATAAATGTGGAAGTTGGTACTGTAGCGGTAGATCTGCCCAATCTAGGTGCACAGCATGTATTCATATTAACTGTGTTGTCCTTTCATTGCCGGGTCATATTTGGGAGGAGATTTACCGCAACACTCTCCGACTCAGGCCAAACAAGGCAGTCCTCTGCTACATATGTGCCAGGAGCCTCCAACCAGCCTGTGTGTATGCTCTTTGGTTAGTGGCTTAGTCCTGGGAGCCCTGAGGAGTCTGGGTTAGTTGATACTGTTGTTCTTCCTATGGGGTTGCCATCCTCTTCACCTCCTTCAATCCTTCCCCTAAGTCTTCCATAGGTTTACCCTGACCTCAGTGTTCAATGGTTGGCTGTAAGTATCTGTTTGTCTCAGTCAGCTTCTAGTAGAGTCTCTCAGAGGACTGCAATGCTAGGCTCCTGTCTTCAAGCACAACATAGCATCAGTAATAGTGACGATGTTTGGTTCTTGTGCATGGGGTGGATCCCAAGTTGAGATGGTCGATGGACCACTTCTTCAGAATCTGCTCCATTTTTGTCCCTACATTTTGTTTAGACAGGAATAATTCTGGGTCAATTTTTTTTTAACTTTTATTAGATATTTTCTTCATTTACATTTCAAGTGTTATCCAGAAAGTTCCCTATACCCTCCCCCTCCCGGCCCTGCTCCCCTACCCATCTATTCCCATCTCTTGGCCCCGGCATTCCCCTGTACTGGGACATATAAAGTCTGCATGGCCAAGGGGCCTTTCTTCCCACTGATGGCCAACCAGGCCATCCTCTTCTACATATGCAGGTAGAGACATGAGCTCAGGGGGTACTAGTTAGTTCATGGTTATTCTTCCACCTAGAGGGTTGAAAACCCCTTCAGCTCCTTGGGTTGGTGGTCTCTTCAGGTTCCATCCCTCTACTGTTGAGCATTTCTACTACGGTTATCCCAAATGAGTCCTGAGTGTTTTTCACATCCCAGGTCTCTAGGACATTCTAGAGATTCCCCGCCCAGCCCCCAGCCCCCACAGCTGTATATTTCCATTCATTCTCCTGGCCCTCTGAGCTTCTCTCCTGTCTTCCTCCATACCTGATCATGTTCCACATTTTCTCTGCCCCTCACTCCTGACAGGTACCCCTCCTTCTGCCTCCTGTAATTATGTTGTTGCCCATTCTAAATAGGATTGAAAGACCCTCATTTTTTTTTTTTTTTACTCCTACTTGTTAATCTTCACACAGTTTGTGAATTGTATCCTGGGTATTAGGTAATTTTTTGCTAATATCCACTTATTAGTGAGTACATACCACATATGTCCTTTTGGGTCTGGGTTACCTCACTCAGGATGATATCTTGTAGTTCCATTCTTTTGCCTGCAAAATTCATGATGTACTTCTTTTTAATAGCTGAATAGTATTCCACTGTGTAAATGAACCACGTTTTCTGTATCCATGCTTTGGCTGAGGGACATTTGGGTTGTTTCTAGCTCTGGCTATTACAACTAAGGCTTTATAATTCTTGTAGAGTACCTGCATTGATTCCTAGAACTGATGCACTATGCTTTTCTGGATTACCTGAAACTCCATCATTAGAGAACCTAACACCCTCTTCTGGTCTCACAAGGAAACTGCACTCGCTGGTACATAGCCCTTCCTTCCCTGTATGCATAATAAATTTTTAAAAAGAAATTAAGATTTATTACAATTAGATAACTAATTTGCATTTGGCTAGGTCCACACTGTACAGATCCCTGGGTTTGAAAGAAGATAATATCCAGACTCCTAGTTGAGTTCTCATCTTTGAGACCTCTCTTTGCTACTGGGAGATATTGCTTAACTCCTCAATTAATGTTGCTTTTTTTCACTTCTATTGTTTAACTTGCCATTCATTGTAATCATGACAGAGGAAACTAATAAAAAATTCACAGTATCATATTGATATGTCAGAATCTGTTAAGTCTCCAGAAGGCTTGAAGTTACCTATTGATCTTAGAATGCTGAGCCATTATGAGAAAACTTTGCAAATGGTCCATTTGTCAATAGAGACAACTGGAAGGTGCCCACAGAGCTGGATATGGACTGGACAGTGATCCTAAAAAGTAAAGAAACCATTCATGAATTCACGAAAATAAATAAGGGCTTATTATTTAAAGTCACTAGTTCTGGGCATGTTTTATTGTTCAATAGCAAAAGAGACCCAATCTTGACCTCAGGAAAACTGGAACAATGATTCATGTAAACACTTGGTGACATGTGCTACATTCTATAATTCAAAAATCCTCTGTTCATTTCAATTTGGGAACGTCCCAAAAATCTAGATTAACCAAAAATCTATTTGATTTAATAGAACTAAATTTTTATATTAATACCATATTAAAGAAAATAAAAAGTCACCGGGCATGGTGGCACATGCCTTTAATCACAGCACTCCGGAGGCAGAGGCTGGCAGATTTCTGAGTTCTAGATTAGCCTGGTCTACAGAGTGAATTCCAGGACAGCCAGGGCTACACAGAGAAACTCTGTCTCGAAAAAAAAAAAAGTCCCTGGGTAGATATAATTTCTTATAAACTTTTACAAACATGGAATAAGATGTTTTGTAAAAGTCCCAGTGCCATAAAATGGTTATTCTTAGTTTAAAGTCTAGTGTATTTTGCACGAGGATATTTTCCACAGCTATAATAACTTCTGAGTTAATATCTCAAAGGTATTTGGATATTGTTTCTGTAATTATTATTGAGTTTATATTTCTTAGAAAAATGTTTCTCTACCACTTATTCATCACTGTGAATTGATGTTCCAGATTAAGAATTTTTTACTTTAAAATGAATATATATTGTGCCAAAACATGTCTGTCCAGACAGGTGATAGATAGATTATCTTGAGACATAAAAGACACAAAGAGAGGTTTTATGAGGAACATACTCACACCACTAATTAGTCACCTTTGCCCAAGCTATCATTGCAGCAAGGTGATTACCATAGTGGGCAAAGATAGGCCAATGAGATTTAGCCACAGAAATGATCATTGTTTATAATTTATAAGCCTGCATGTAATCATGGAGTCATAATTTTCATATCACATATTTTTTATGAAGCCAATCTAGTTTGAAAGGCAGAAAAACAATGGAATCTTGAACATGCTTCCGATTTATAGCAGAAAACTAGAAATTTATGATAATTGATTTTGTGTTTAAGTCCTTAGATTGTGCTTTATAAAATGCTTATATAGTGAGTTAAATAACTAATATTATGTTTCTCTAAACATGGTACCATCTTTCTTAGTCAGAAAACTAAAATTAACAAATGGAAATTTAAAAAAATAATTAAACTAACATATTGAAAACCACTAGAAATAATTAAATTCTTCTAAATATTTTAATACTATAAAACTTGCACTAAACATTTGAATCCCTTCTGAACTACATACAATGTAAAAACATTGCATGAAGACAAAATGACTAAAAGTAACATATCTACTTAAGCCATAGTAAGGAACTTTGGGGAAAGTAATGGACACACCTTCTAAAGCACATTTGATGGCTACCCCATGCCATGCTGCTTCACCAGCAGAGCATTTGGTTTTCATCCATGCTTTTT
This sequence comes from Mus minutoides, assembly GCA_902729485.2. Classification (NCBI taxonomy): domain Eukaryota; kingdom Metazoa; phylum Chordata; class Mammalia; order Rodentia; family Muridae; genus Mus; species Mus minutoides. Next base: position 685,156 of record LR749508.1, read on the forward strand.
TAGCCAAGCTTTAAAAAGTACTCAAGAGTTATAGAAAATTTAATGGATGAGTGCAACCATAAAACTATCAACGCAACTTTCTAAGATTAGGCTTTCAAATCTGCCAGAATATTTGTTTAATTTCTGAGTTGAAACAGACATTTAATGGATGGAATAATACATGTACTTATACATAACACATAGTTATCATTTGCCACTTATGAGTTATGAATTATAGTTATCAATTTATTGAAGTTAAAAGTGATTCCCTCTTCGGTCTTCTAGAAGGAAAAATTGTCAATGATGTATTTGTCAACTATTTGCCTACAATTCTCATGCTTTTATTTATATAAAGTGCAAAGCTATACTCTTCATTGAAAGGAAAGTTACCTGAAAACATATTTTGCCCTCTGTTTCTTCAAGTACATACTTTTAAAATTTCATGCCTCTAAGCCAATAAAACTAATCATATCCTAATGAAACTGAAATTCAAAATTATGACAAAATTAAAAATGTTTGTGGATATCATGTATGTAGAAGTATATGAATATAAACTATCTATCTAGATGTGTATCCATAAAATATTTGACTCTGCTCACAATATGAATTTATAGATATAATAATTATACATATGCATATACAGCTATACAGACATTAAGTTTGAAGTATAGATACACATTCACATATATTTGTATATTTTCTTGGGAAAACTTTTTTGAACTATAATAGTTATATATTTCTTTAAGTTAACATTGTTTTAACTCATGATTAAATCGGACGTTACTTGTATTCATGGACATCTTGGACCACAGCCTGTGGCCTAAGTCTACTTTTGTTGACTTTCTAAGTGTCAAAGGTGATAAAGGAAATTCAGAGAGAATTAGATTACAGCAAGACCAAAGAGAAGATTCACCATTAATGAGAGAACATAAATTTATGACAGCCTCTAAGTACACAAAGTTCAAAGATACAGAACATCATTATTGATATTATAATAAATATAACCCATTCTTAACAATGAAAATAGATATGTCCAATTCAAAATCCCTTCCCTAAGAGAGGGTGATTTCTGGACTAGAGTGTTGGTCATACTCCCAGGTATAGTTTCTAACTATTTATGTTTACGGAAAAGAAAGGAAACAAGAAACCTGTTCATCCACTAACTAGAATCCCAAACATAGCTATTATTTTTTCTCTCTGACAAGGACAGTTCCAAGGACATTTATAGCTCTGAATAAAACAAGAATGAAAGAGTTCCTTTTCAAAGCCTTTACCTAAAGCAGTGGCTTTCAACAGGTGGATCCTTACTACTTTGGGAATCACATATAAAATATCACATATATCATTACAGTTATGAAGTGGCAATGAAATACTTTTATATCTGGGGTCACTATAATCTGAGGGACTATATTAAAGGGTCAAAGAAGTAGGAAAGTTGAGAATCACTGCTGTGAAGCTCCTGAACAGTGCCTCTCCCTTGGTCTCATCAACACAAGAAAATCAAGAAGATGGAAGACCAATGCGTGGATACTTCATTCCTCCTTCGAATAGGGAACAAAATACCAATGGAAGGAGTTATAGAGACAAAGTTTGGAGCTGAGACAAAAGGATGGACCATCCAGAGACTGCCCAACCCAAGGATCCATCCCATAATCAGCCACCAAGCGCAGGCACTATTGCATATGCCAGCAAGATTTTGCTGAAAGGACCCTGATATAGCTGTCTCTTTTGAGGCTATGCCAGTGCCTGGCAAATACAGAAGTGGATGCTCATTGTCATCCATTGGATGGAACACAGGGCCCCCAAAGGAGGAGATAGAGAAAGTACCCAAGGAGCTGAAGGGGTCTGCAACAATATGAACTAACAATAAGACAATATGACTATGTGTCTTAGCCTCAATGGAAGAATCCAAACTCCAACATGGAAAACTATAAAAACGAAGAATACTGAAAAGTGTCCCATTAAGTACAGAAAAATAGCTCCAAAATTTGAAGTTTGTCCTCATGATTAAGTTTGGGTTTTAATCAGGCAATATCATTTCAAAGAGAATATTTATTTCTTCTCTCAGTCTAACATACTCAGACTCTGCCACTACTGTCAGGACATTCTGAAAATAAGTTTAGCCTGTTTCCATCTAAAATTAAAACATAATTAGGCTTGAAACACAAATATCTGATGGAGTTATCCTACCGGTAAATACCCCCAGAGCTTGTGTCTCTAGCTGCATATGTAGCAGAAGATGGCATAGTCAGCCATCATTGGGAAGAGAGGCCCCTTGGTCTTGCAAACTTTATATGCCCCAATACAGGGGAATGCCAGGGCCAAGAAGTGGAAGTGGGTGGGTATGGGAGCAGGGTGGGGGGGAGGGTTAGGGAACTTTCGGGATAGCATTTGAAATGTAAATAAATAAAATATCTAATAAATAAATAGGAAAAAAAAGGTGATAGAGCTTGGATGACTCAGAATGAGCTGGTCATAAGTTGGCCTTTGAAATAATAGGCTAACAGGCTCCCCCACTAGCTTCGCTTACCAATCTCAGTCGGCACTGCTGTATATACTTGAATAAAAGGAAAACCTTTAGCCTTACAGAAATAGTTTGGATTCTGGGGTCATTTGCTTGAGATTGCGGACTCATTTCTAGGACACATGAAAGCAACATTCCAAGTAGTATATTCTGCTCTGATTGCTAGATGGAATTGCTGCTTTTGATTGTCTAACTGTATGATTGTAGAGTTTGAGTGAAACCACTGATCCAGTTTCTGAAAGACAGTTCCTGAAATTATCTAACCAGCATCTTAGATACTTTGTCCTCAAGATTAAGTTTGGGTGTTATGCAGGCAATGTCATTTCAAAGAGAATATTTATTTGTTCTCTCACTCTAACATACTCAGACTCTTCCACTACTGTTAGGACACTCTGAAAATAAGTTTAACCTGTTTCCATCTAAAATTAAAACTTAATTAGGCTTGAAACGCAAATATCTGGTGGAGTTATCTTTCCGGTAAATGACAGCTTTGGTTCCCTTACATTCTGCAGTCTTGAATCCTGCCTCCATTTTAGTTTCCACTATGGCCACTTGAAAGGTTGGGCTATTTTTCTGTACTTCATGGGACACTTTTCAGGATTCCTCGTTTTTATAGTTTTCCATGTTGGAGTTTAGTACTAACATAGATTCTTCCATTGAGACTAAGACACAGAGTCATGAACTTGGAGAGATCCTAACACCCTTCCACTTAGAATGTTGCATTGATTCACTCACCTGCTTAGCTCCCACCATGTTTCTATTTAGAATGATTAGATGATTTATTTGCCTGGTTATCTCTCACTCACCTTCCACTTTCCTTTCAAAGAACACCACCTGTGAGAAATATAACCTGCTCTATCAGCCCAGGATTTTTTAATTGTTTGTATGTACTCTCTAGTAGTTTCAGGCTCTGTAAGTCCGGAGGCCCGCCATAATAACCCATACCTGTAATTTAACATGCAAGAACCAAAGATGTACAGCACAGTTTTCCAAAAATGATGTATTTATTTACAAAAACAGTCAATGGGAGACTTACTCTATAAGTCACTGTTTGCTGAGCCCTGCACTCCATACCCTGAGCAAACTTAGCCATTCTTGTATACTATTGTAACCACAGTACCTTGACCTAAGCAAGTACTCCATCCTATTTGCAATTTAATCCATAGTGTATAAAGACCTGTCATCAGCTAGTAATAACCAAACAACATGATTTAAATAAGGTAGCATATTTCTCCAATACACAAGTGAATTTTAGCTATAGAGGATGCTAAACAGGAAGGGTACGGAGCATCAACTCTCTAGTGATTTTAATTCCTGGCTCCCAATTTTGTATCTGTATATTTGTCCACCTCGACATGTGGTTTTCATTTTCAGGATGATTCTGTGCATGCATGAGAGATGGAAGGAGGGAGGTCCATTTAATCCACTTCCTGAACTCTGATACCTGTCTACTTGCAGGCAACCGTCCTAAATTTAATTGAACAGCCATAGTTCCAGCTCTGAGAAGATGGGAAACATAGTTCTTCAGCAAAGAGTAAGCCACAAATCAAAGCCAAACTACAAAGGAGAAATCGAGGAGGGCCATTCAACAGACAAGCTAATGCCCGTTATTGGGTGTTGCTTGGTATTTAGTTTCAGTATTGTGTCTACATCAAGAAGGCCCAAATGGCATTTACCTGGAAAAGAGGAGATAGAACAAAGGGAAAGAAGAATCCACATCATCCTCTTCCTACCTTCTGAGTGGATTAGTTCATAAACAGCTTGACAACGTTCATTTTTGAGTGGAACCAGAAGTTCACAAGTCTGTGGCCTCCTTATAAATTTCCCCTCATGATTAATGTGCTTGCATTCACTCCCATCACCTGTTCTATACATTGAAAAACAAATGGTGTTTGTGTTAGACTAGCT
>LR749508.1:707912-728226 GCA_902729485.2 Mus minutoides
AAAAAAAAAAAAAAAAAAAAAAAAAAAAAAAAAAAAAAAAAAAAAAAAAAAAAAAAAAAAAAAAAAAAAAAAAAAAAAAAGAAAGAAAGAAAGAAAGAAAGAAAGAAAGAAAGAAAGAAAATAAAAAGTCCCTGGGTTGATATAATTTCTTATAAACTTTTACAAACATGGAATAAGATGTTTTGTAAAAGTCCCAGTGCCATAAAATGGTTATTCTTAATTTAAAGTCTAGTGTATTTTGCACGAGGATATTTTCCACAGCTATAATAACTTCTGAGTTAATATCTCAAAGGTATTTGGATATTGTTTCTGTAATTATTATTGAGTTTATATTTCTTAGAAAAATGTTTCTCTACCACTTATTCATCACTGTGAATTGATGTTCCAGGTTAAGAATTTTTTACTTTAAAATGAATATATATTGTGCCAAAACATGTCTGTCCAGACAGGTGATAGATAGATTATCTTGAGACATAAAAGACACAAAGAGAGGTTTTATGAGGAACATACTCACACCACTAATTAATCACCTTTGCCCAAGCTATCATTGCAGCAAGGTGAGTACCATAGTGGGCAAAGATAGGCCAATGAGATTTAGCCACAGAAATGATCATTGTTTATAATTTATGAGCCAGCATGTAATCATGGAGTCATAATTTGCATATCACATATTTTTTATGAAGCCAATCTAGTTTGAAAGGCAGAAAAACAATGGAATCTTGAACATGCTTCCGATTTATAGCAGAAAACTAGAAATTTATGATAATTGATTTTGTGTTTAAGTCCTTAGATTGTGCTTTATAAAATGCTTATATAGTGAGTTAAATAACTAATATTATGTTTCTCTAAACATGGTACCATCTTTCTTAGTCAGAAAACTAAAATTAACAAATGGAAATTTAAAAAAAAATAATTAAACTAACATATTGAAAACCACTAGAAATAATTAAATTCTTCTAAATATTTTAATACTATAAAACTTGCACTAAACATTTGAATCCCTTCTGAACTACATACAATGTAAAAACATTGCATGAAGACAAAATGACTAAAAGTAACATATCTACTTAAGCCATAGTAAGGAACTTTGGGGAAAGTAATGGACACACCTTCTAAAGCACATTTGATGGCTACTCCATGCCATGCTGCTTCACCAGCAGAGCATTTGGTTTTCATTCATGCTTTTTTAGCCAAGCTTTAAAAAGTACTCAAGAGTTATAGAAAATTTAATGGATGAGTGCAACCATAAAACTATCAACGCAACTTTCTAAGATTAGGCTTTCAAATCTGCCAGAATATTTGTTTAATTTCTGAGTTGAAACAGACATTTAATGGATGGAATAATACATGTACTTATACATAACACATAGTTATCATTTGCCACTTATGAGTTATGAATTATAGTTATCAATTTATTGAAGTTAAAAGTGATTCCCTCTTCGGTCTTCTAGAAGGAAAAATTGTCAATGATGTATTTGTCAACTATTTGCCTACAATTCTCATGCTTTTATTTATATAAAGTGCAAAGCTATACTCTTCATTGAAAGGAAAGTTACCTGAAAACATATTTTGCCCTCTGTTTCTTCAAGTACATACTTTTAAAATTTCATGCCTCTAAGCCAATAAAACTAATCATATCCTAATGAAACTGAAATTCAAAATTATGACAAAATTAAAAATGTTTGTGGATATCATGTATGTAGAAGTATATGAATATAAACTATCTATCTAAATGCACATTAGGTAAAAAGCATGCTTAATATTTTTTAAAGCAAGGCTGTATTTTTTTAAATGTCTAGAATGAGTTAGCTAAGTGCAAATTTAAGATGTTGATGTGAAATGAGACAAATAACATTTCAAAACTTAACTTCTGATCAAATTTATCCCTGTCACCAAATAGGTTCCAAATAAATAATTCAAAGTCATTATCAAGCTGCACTGCCTAATTACATTGCATATGTAGATGAAAATCACTTATATGAATGTACTTGGACATCAAGAAATACATACTGTATTTGAAGATGACTTCTCATTTCATACAAAGACTATAAAATATTTTCTTAAAGTTGATATAGGTTTTATTCTAAGTGCTTTCCTGTATTATAGACTGTAAAACAACTTATGAAATGGCTACCCTGAATCCTATACTATTACACATTCAAAAGAAATATCTGCCTCTAAGCCAATAAAACTAATCATATCCTAATGAAACTGAAATTCAAAATTATGACAAAATTAAAAATGTTTGTGGATATCATGTATGTAGAAGTATATGAATATAAACTATCTATCTAGATGTGTATCCATAAAATATTTGACTCTGCTCACAATATGAATTTATAGATATAATAATTATACATATGCATATACAGCTATACAGACATTAAGTTTGAAGTATAGATACACATTCATATATATTTGTATATTTTCTTGGGAAAACTTTTTTGAACTATAATAGTTATATATTTCTTTAAGTTACCATTGGTTTAACTCATGATTAAATCGGACGTTACTTGTATTCATGGACATCTTGGACCACAGCCTGTGGCCTAAGTCAAGTCTAGCCACACATATGCAATCAGCCAATTAAAAAAGGTAAAATAAGCCAATATGGAACCAACTAGCATGATTAAGAAAAAAAGGATATTTATTCAATGTAGCAACATTAAGAAGTGAGAATTAGCAGGGACGTGAAGTCCATCTTCTATATTTTCATACTATGACACTCATCAATTTCATGTGATTCCCCAATAATTTCAACTTCTTTGAAGCAGTTTTCAAAATACAAGCAACACAACATGAGCAAAAATTCAAAACAAGCCTTTGTCAATTATCCAGAATAACTTGTCTTTCTTGACCTGAAAATTGACCCATAACTGAGAAAAATATTGGCAGGTTCATTCACTATGTCAATTTGAAGATAGGGCAGATAGTATGTTTCCAGACCTCACACTGTGTGTGATGGGAATTCATCTACAGAACATTCATCTCTGCAATGGCTGTGCTGAGGAGACATAGTGGAGAGGAATTAACATTTGCCACTTGATAGGAGCTAGGAGATTTTCTCAACCCCTCTCTCTCTCCCTTTCCCTCTCCATCTCCCTCTCCCTCCTGGTTTGTGTTGCTAACAATTCTCTCCCCTGCCAGATGTTAAGAACTCAATATGAAACCTACTTTGACAACACATTTTAAGTATAATGAGATATTTTCATATTGAGAATAGGTAGTCTTTTATTGCAAAATAGACATTTAGTGTGTGTGCTACATCTCTTCCAAAGTCTTTCTTGCAATGGAATCATTTTAATATGTTAAATATTTGTTACTACCTTAAGACCAGATCTGGAGACAGATGCTATTGTCTTAAGTTCATGTTGCTCTTTGAACATTTGCTATTCCTTATGTGGAAAATAAATACCATAGTCCATGTCTTACAGAGCCTGAGTCTGAATCACACAGGATATGTATGTAAATACAATTTAAAAGACCTAGTTGTATGGCAGATTATAGAGAAGACTGGTTAGCAACTACACTAGAAAGTATTGTCCCTCTAGAAATCACAGTAAGGAAGGTAATTTTGCTAGATAATTTTCCCAGGTTCTTATACTTTTTAATAAAAGAATTTTTAAAAGTAGTCAGAAAGAAGCTGAAGGGGCAAATTATTAAAGTATAAATGAGGACCAACAATGCAGGGCTGAAAATCCTGGCATCTTACTCAGGAAAGGAGATGGAAAGACTAAAGAAAGCATGTCTTTTGAGTTATTGTGTGAGAAGTAGAACTCAGATTTGTTTCTTTTAATGAGGAGGAAGTATCTTTCCTTTAATGAGCCTCAACAAATCCCTGATAATTTAACAGTTTATAAGGAACTTTAAGTCATTTGGAGAAGCAGTGGTGAAATTGTTTTTTTTTTTTTTTTTCTTATGCTACTAAGGACAAGAAGAGGACTTCAAAGTGGACATGAGGAAAGGGGTCCACTCTCCATGACCTCCTAGCCTGCTAGTGTCTAGAGTATCCTCCTATCAAGAGCTCAGACACTAAAATAATTTAAGTGTTTAGCTAAAATGGGATATTGAAAGATTTAGGGTCTCTACTTTTGTTGACTTTCTAAGTGTCAAAGGTGATAAAGGAAATTCAGAGAGAATTAGATTACAGCAAGAAGACCAAAGAGAAGATTCACCATTAATGAGAGAACATAAATTTATGACAGCCTCTAAGAACACAAAGTTCAAAGATACAGAACATCATTATTGATATTATAATAAATATAACCCATTCTTAACAATGAAAATAGATATGTCCAATTCAAAATCCCTTCCCTAAGAGAGGGTGATTTCTGGACTAGAGTGTTGGTCATACTCCCAGGTATAGTTTCTAACTATTTATGTTTACGGAAAAGAAAGGAAACAAGAAACCTGTTCATCCATTAACTAGAATCCCAAACATAGCTATTGTTTTTTCTCTCTGACAAGGACAGTTCCAAGGACATTTATAGCTCTGAATAAAACAAGAATGAAAGAGTTCCTTTTCAAAGCCTTTACCTAAAGCAGTGGCTTTCAACAGGTGGATCCTTACTACTTTGGGAATCACATATAAAATATCACATATATCATTACAGTTATGAAGTGGCAATGAAATACTTTTATATCTGGGGTCACTATAATCTGAGGGACTGTATTAAAGGGTCAAAGAAGTAGGAAAGTTGAGAATCACTGCTGTGAAGCTCCTGAACAGTGCCTCTCCCTTGGTCTCATCAACACAAGAAAATCAAGAAGATGGAAGACCAATGCGTGGATACTTCATTCCTCCTTCGAATAGGGAACAAAATACCAATGGAAGGAGTTATAGAGACAAAGTTTGGAGCTGAGACAAAAGGATGGACCATCCAGAGACTGCCCAACCCAAGGATCCATCCCATAATCAGCCACCAAGTGCAGGCACTATTGCATATGCCAGCAAGATTTTGCTGAAAGGACCCTGATATAGCTGTCTCTTTTGAGGCTATGCCAGTGCCTGGCAAATACAGAAGTGGATGCTCATTGTCATCCATTGGATGGAACACAGGGCCCCCAAAGGAGGAGATAGAGAAAGTACCCAAGGAGCTGAAGGGGTCTGCAACCCTATCGGTGGAACAACAATATGAACTAACAATAAGACAATATGACTATGTGTCTTAGCCTCAATGGAAGAATCCAAACTCCAACATGGAAAACTATAAAAACGAAGAATCCTGAAAAGTGTCCCATTAAGTACAGAAAAATAGCTCCAAACTTTGAAGTTTGTCCTCATGATTAAGTTTGGGTGTTAATCAGGCAATTTCATTTCAAAGAGAATATTTATTTCTTCTCTCAGTCTAACATACTCAGACTCTGCCACTACTGTCAGGACATTCTGAAAATAAGTTTAACCTCTTTCCATCTAAAATTAAAACATAATTAGGCTTGAAACACAAATATCTGATGGAGTTATTCTACCGGTAAATACCCCCAGAGCTTGTGTCTCGAGCTGCATATGTAGCAGAAGATAGCCTAGTCAGCCATCATTGGGAAGAGAGGCCCCTTGGTCTTGCAAACTTTATATGCCCCAATACAGGGGAATGCCAGGGCCAAGAAGTGGAAGTGGGTGGGTATGGGAGCAGGGTGGGGGGGAGGGTTAGGGAACTTTCGGGATAGCATTTGAAATGTAAATAAATAAGATATCTAATAAATAAATAAATAGGAAAAAAAAGGTGATAGAGCTTGGATGATTCAGAATGAGCTGGTCATAACTTGGCCTTTGAAATAATAGGCTAACAGGCCCCCCCACTAGCTTCGCTTACCAATCTCAGTTGGCACTGCTGTAACCACCTGAATAAAAGGAAAACCTTTAGCCTTACAGAAATAGTTTGGATTCTGGGGTCATTTGCTTGAGATTGCGGACTCATTTCTAGGACACATGAAAGCAACATTCCAAGTAGTATATTCTGCTCTGATTGCTAGATGGAATTGCTGCTTTTGATTGTCTAACTGTATGATTGTAGAGTTTGAGTGAAGCCACTGATCCAGTTTCTGAAAGACAGTTCCTGAAATTATCTAACCAGCATCTTAGATACTTTGTCCTCAAGATTAAGTTTGGGTCTTATGCAGGCAATGTCATTTCAAAGAGAATATTTGTTTGTTCTCTCACTCTAACATACTCAGACTCTGCCACTACTGTTAGGACACTCTGAAAATAAGTTTAACCTGTTTCCATCTAAAATTAAAACTTAATTAGGCTTGAAACGCAAATATCTGGTGGAGTTATCTTTCCGATAAATGACAGCTTTGGTTCCCTTACATTCTGCAGTCTTGAATCCTGCCTCCATTTTAGTTTCCACTATGGCCACTTGAAAGGTTGGGCTATTTTTCTGTACTTCATGGGACACTTTTCAGGATTCCTCGTTTTTATAGTTTTCCATGTTGGAGTTTAGTACTAACATAGATTCTTCCATTGAGACTAAGATACAGAGTCATGAACTTGGAGAGATCCTAACACCCTTCCACTTAGAATGTTGCATTGATTCACTCACCTGCTTAGCTCCCACCATGTTTCTATTTAGAATGATTAGATGATTTATTTGCCTGGTTAGCTCTCACTCACCTTCCACTTTCCTTTCAAAGAACACCACCTGTGAGGAATATAACCTGCTCTATCAGCCCAGGATTTTTTAATTGTTTGTATGTACTCTCTAGTAGTTTCAGTCTCTGTAAGTCCGGAGGCCCGCCATAATAACCCATACCTGTAATTTAACATGCAAGAACCAAATATGTACAGCACAGTTTTCCAAAAAATGATGTATTTATTTACAAAAACAGTCAATGGGAGACTTACTCTATAAGTCACTGTTTGCTGAGCCCTGCCCTCCATACCCTGAGCAAACTTAGCCATTCTTGTATACTATTGTAACCACAGTACCTTGACCTAAGCAAGTACTCCATCCTATTTGCAATTTAATCCATAGTGTATAAAGACCTGTCATCAGCTAGTAATAACCAAACAACATGATGTAAATAAGGTAGCATATTTCTCCAATACACAAGTGAATTTTAGCTATAGAGGATGCTAAACAGGAAGGGTACGGAGCATCATCTCTCTAGTGATTTTAATTCCTGGCTCCCAATTTTGTATCTGTATATTTGTCCACCTTGACATGTGGTTTTCATTTTCAGGATGATTCTGTGCATGCATGAGAGATGGAAGGAGGGAGGTCCATTTAATCCACTTCCTGAACTCTGATACCTGTCTACTTGCAGGCAACCGTCCTAAATTTAATTGAACAGCCATAGTTCCAGCTCTGAGAAGATGGGAAACATAGTTCTTCAGCAAAGAGTAAGCCACAAATCAAAGCCAAACTACAAAGGAGAAATCGAGGAGGGCCATTCAACAGACAAGCTAATGCCCGTTATTGGGTGTTGCTTGGTATTTAGTTTCAGTATTGTGTCTACATCAAGAAGGCCCAAATGGCATTTACCTGGAAAAGAGGAGATAGAACAAAGGGAAAGAGCTTAGGTGTAGTAGGAGAAGGATGGAAGACTCACCTAATCAAGTATTTGTCGAACTGTTGCAAGTAAAAACTCACCTTGGTCTTCAAGTGTTCAGACACCGGAGGAATATTTAAAGGGGAGTACTAATTACACGAACGTAAGTGAGGGTAGTGGACAAGATATGTAACTTTTTGTTTACCACAAACACAATCTGATCGACCACCCTTTATTTCTCAAGCAACTGTTATGGATTTTTTTTGGGGGGGGCAGGGAAGGCAACCTGAAACATGTATAATTAGAAATGTTTACATCTGTTTCCAATCTCTAAACTTGCACACAGAATCCTTCTTGTACTGGGGATAGCACGGTGGGAGCTTTTGTTTATTTGTGTCTTGGTTCTTGAACTATATGTAAATACCCACATACACAATGGGAACCCTGTTACAATACCTAATATCTGTCACAGGCTGAGATTAGCAAGCAGGAAGAAATTTGGATCTTGGTGAGCAGTGTATATTTGATCTCCTACAGAAGTATAGTATACTTCAAGTTAGAAATTTGCTAAACACTAATTGTTTTGCACTAATGAATCACAGTTTTGATTAAAAATGTTCACATACTGTCTTTAGAAATACGTTAAGCAATTCTTTATTCTTACTTACAGTTTGCATCTACATACAAACTTGTGTAAAGTTATACACTTAGACTTTTTTATAACTCTCTTTGCTTTAGACTTATTTAAACAGTCTTTATTTTATTTTATTTTTATTTTTTGACATATGGGGATTGAACCCTGTCCCTTATGTTGCAAGGTAATCTCTCCACCAATGAAATATATCTCCACCCTCAAGCCAACTATGTTTTAGATGAAGTTATTATACTTTTGTCCTGGAACTCACTTTGAAGACCATGCTGGCCTCGAACTCAAAAATCTGCCTGCTTCTTCCTCCAGAGTGCTGGGATTAAAGGCTTGCGCCACCACGTCGGCTGTTATACTTTTGTTTAAAAAAAAAATAGCCCTTCTAATTCTTAACAGACAATATGTCATTGTAATTTTGTATAATTTTATGTACTGAATACCTTAAAATACCATTCCTAGTTAAGTATTTATTCTTAAAAATATCTAGGAGTATGATGAAAATGTATTTTTTCCTTCTATTTCACCAACTTTAGACATGGGAAGGTGCTTTAGAATCAATCAGCAGTGATTTTTGAACTTGTGCAAGAGAAAGAGTAATGATGTTTGGAACTTTATAAAAGATTCCGGGTCTTTTTGTCCAGATAAAGTGATTAAGAAAACTCTCAAGATTTCTTTGGTTAAGAAATATGTATTTTTAATAAGCAGTACTCTGTTGTTTGTGGTTTTAGAATACTGTGTTTCTACCTCAGTTCAGAAGTGCCTTTTTCCTGGAGTGCATGCATGCGTGTGTGCATGTATATGTGCATGTGTGCATGCATATGGGTGTGTGTCTCTGATGTACAGATTGTGGGATCTTTTCTTCTTTCTTTCTTTCTTTCTTTCTTTCTTTCTTTCTTTCTTTCTTTCTTTCTTTCTTTCTTGAGAATCTTTGAATTCCTGGGCTACTGTTCCAAAGTTTCCTCCTCCCAATCCCTCTCCTCCCTAGTCTCTGTCAACCTCAAGTATGCCTTGAGTTCTCAGTGTCAAAGCTCTTCACAGAGCTGGTAGGCATTTCTGCAGAATGTCACCCCAGCTGCCTTACTTACTCCTGCTCTCGTTCTTGTTTTCCATGTGTACTACTGTATTCCTCCTTTCTGTTTAACATATGTGTATGAGTTCTTAACCAAACAACATTCAGTCTTTGTGAGAGAGTAAATTTCTACATGACAGTAGTTTTTGAAGCAGTGTATTACATGATCGAGACCTAAGGTGTCTCTTATTTGAGAACTATTTGTTTTTCTTTCCTTGAAAATACCATGGTCTTTTTAACTATGACATTTGATAAATTATCCTTTTGAAAACTAGCTGATTTTGGCATTCCATAAGTATTGACATTTTCTAAGGGTTCAGGAGATGGCTTAGTTAGTAAGATGCTTGCTGGATCCCACAGACCCGAAAAAAGCCAAGCTTGATGGCTGCTGTGTGTAATCTCAGGCGTGAAGAGGTGGAGAAATGAGAAATTGCTAGGGTTTGATGTAAAGCCGTCCTATCCTAATTGGTGAGTTTTAGGTTCAGAGGGAGACTATTTTCCTCATATAATAAGGTGAAAGGCAACTGAAGCCTCTACAGACATGCAAGTGCACCTGCACACACAAAAATGTACACGCACACACAAAATAAAATGATTGCCATTTAGAGGGTGCTTCAGATTGTCCTTATGCATGGTGATAAAGTTAAACAAATGCTAGAATAAGCATCCAATTGGTACTACATTTTTTTCATGCAAAAATGAAAAGGAATCTTTCTTGCAAGAATATTCTCCAAGAAATGGCTTTCTTGGTAGGCTGGATAAAAATACTAAAACCAGCTGCTATGTGTTCTCATGAGAGTATTAGGAATGTACATAGGTCCCAATTTTGTAGTAAAAAAGAAATCTAGATAAAAAGGCATCCAGAAAATACTTGACCAACAACTTGCGACAAAGGAAAAGCAGTTATCTTCCATTGAGACATCTCATACCAGCTTTCAAAACACTGTTTTAAGGATAGGGCTATTAAGTAGATTTCTAGATGGTGTCAACAAAAATAGAAGAGGGAACAAATGAAATGAAACAAAACAAACAAAACAAAATGAAAAACCTGTTTCTGTATTTGCTTGTAAAAGAAAGAATCAGCCCAAGCACATAATAATGGGAAGACCAAGTTAGAATCGAGGTCCCTGATATTAATGTATAAAACGTCATTGGGAGACTTCATTCCACATACTAACTAAAAAAGTAATTAAGAATATAAGAAGTTCATTGATGATTAGCCACCAGCTTGCATAAATATCTCAATTATACTTCATATATTTTCTATTTTAAGCAAGGTAAAAGTCAATTTAGAGAATAAATATCAGTTTGCATGTTACTAACTTCATGTTAATCTCTATTGTTTGCTAATTTATGTACTTGCCTTTCTGTTAGTATTCTTGTATATGCTCATTTGAACAAAAAAAATAGAAACAAGATAATCTTTCATTTGATAAATTTAGCAAAATGTGTCAACTTTTGCCACTTGCTTGAGAGAACCATTTGTTGACTGAGCTGCTCTATTCATTATAGACTAAATTCAAGGGGACTAGATTTCTAGAGCTTCCACTTAGAAAGATGTCCCCTGGTCAACCCTACCAAGCCATGCAGAAGGTATTTATAGTTTTATAGAAACAAATGTTGACTGACAATATGAGTAAGCCATGGGCCCTGTGTCCAAGACAGATAGAAGGCAGCAGAAGGTAATGCTGGTGTGATCAGAGCAGAAGTCTCAAAGGAAATAATCAGCCACCACACATGCCATCATATTTGTCCAATGGAAAAACAAAATTTAAAAAGTCATATTACCCTACTCTTCTTTCCTTCTTCACTCTTCTCCCCCAGTCTACTAGACTTTCCCTGTGGTTCTTCTCTTCTTTCCTTCTTCCCTCTTATCTCCAGTTTACTAGACTTTTTCTGTGGTTCTTTACACTTTCATCTACATCAGCCCTTCATTATTCAGAGACAAAAGCTGACATTCACGCAAATAAGCATATT
This sequence comes from Mus minutoides, assembly GCA_902729485.2. Lineage (NCBI taxonomy): Eukaryota > Metazoa > Chordata > Mammalia > Rodentia > Muridae > Mus > Mus minutoides. Next base: position 719,096 of record LR749508.1, read on the forward strand.
TTCTGCAGATGTCATTTGTCATTTCCTAAGAACCATTTGATAACTACCCTTCTATGAATTGAATTCCTAGAAATAGTTTCTGTATGCTTTTGAGCTTCATTGTGCTGTTGTATTAATTATAGTTGTGTGGTCTTCAATAAGTTTATCAAAACTTGTTTTTTAATTAAAAAACAAAACAAACAAAACAAAACAAGCAATGACAACCCTATTTCATCTACATTCAAACTGCAGTCACATTCCCTGAGTAATTCCTGTCCCTGGTGGTTTTTATCAGCCAGACATGTATGAACCTGTTTGCTATAGAAACTTACATTCTTTAGCTCTGTGGTATTCAGTTTCCCCAAGCCTTTTCTCTATTCTACTTGTTGGGTTCATATATCTTTCTTCACTTGTCTAACATGATTGATCTTTATTTCACCTTGTTCTTATATCAGGACCTTTCATGTTTTTGTTTGTTTATTTGTTATTTAGGCTTAGTATCAAGCAACCTTAGCGAAGGATGATCTACCACACAGATGTGCATCAAATTGATGCCTACATATTTGGATTCCAGGTGGTTTTTTTTTCCCCATATCCAGCTATCTTTCAGTGTTCTTGTCTCTAATTGATATTATTTATGGTTTAATCCACAAATTATATTTATTGTTCCATCCAAAATATGTACCATATATCACAGCCTAAGCCTAAGCAGGTGAGAGAGTGCAGTGTTCCATACATGTTTCTTCTAAAATGATTACCTAGAGAACTATACTAAAGGTTCAAACATATTATTACCCAAACCAGTCTATTTCCTAACTTAGAGTTTCCCTGCATACATGAGTATGTGTATTATATTTGACTTTCTTTCTTTTTTTTTTTCTTTTTTTTTTACAAAACATATCTTATCAGGATTAAGGCTCTACTGGTTCCTCTGTTGGAATGCAATTCTAACAATCTTCTATGTTTATTATTCTGTCATCTATTATTATTATATTCATCATATTTGCATGTTATTTCCCTTAGCAAATTGAAAACTCATGTAGAGTAACCCCTATTTCTCTTTCTTCTAATTCACCCTGTTTACCATATTTACAGTATGGATTTTAACATCTTATCTTAACTTGCTGGATATTTGGGTAGTAAATAAATGGTTCTTTTAACAGAATTTGATACATGCATGCTTGGAATTTAAATGTAAACCACTTACCCTTTCTCTCTCTCTCTCTCTCTCTCTCTCTCTCTCTCTCTCTCTCTGAACTTTAAAACTAAAAAGGACTTCAAGGTTGTAGACTTCATTAAGATACCAGTAGTCCTCTCTAGGTTACTTTCTGAGGCTGTCCTTGTACTTGATTGGATCACTGGAGCCTCTACAAGACTGCCAAAGAACTGCAGAAAACAGCAAATAGAAATGACCATCTCATTTTATTATGAGCGTGGCTCTTTCTATTTCAGAAAATCTATATGTCCAACATACTGGAATTAAAGAAAACAGGCTTGCTCTATAGTTTGCCATAGTGAGCTAGTGAAGCAGAGTCCAGGTTTTGTCAGTGTGGGTCTCCTTGGCTGACCCTCTTTCCTAGACTATTATAAGAGGAAAAACAACATCCGTGCTCAGGCTTTTTGTTTGCTTGCTTGCCTACTTCCTTTTGTTTGTGTTTTTTATAGGGTGGGGGTGAAACAGGATTTCTCTGTGTAGCTGTGACTGTTCTCGATCTCGGGAACTGGCTCTGAAAACCATCCTAGCCTTGAACTCAGAGATCTGTTTGCCTCTGCCTCTCTGTTCCAAGAACACTGGTGAGCTGGGTATTGCTGAGAACAAATGACTGACTTGGGAGACAACTACATGGTATATATGCAGGAGAAAGGAGTATAAAGAGAAAGAGGAAATGGAGGACTAAAGAAAATGGGCTTAGAAATTATAAATATACCCATATAAAGTTCCTTATAAAAATTTATCTCTGGAGTGTTTTACTTGATTTTGAAAACTTTAATTATTGCCTACACTGTTATAATGGAAGAAGAAACATAGACTATAGACTACAATCCAAAACATATGTTTGATTGACAGTTATGGAATCTGAAAGCACTTATACTCCAAATCAGTACCTAGGCCTTGCTGATACAACTAATATTAAGACTAATCATGACAGCCGGCAACTTATATATTTCTCTGGATACCTAAAGTGGACTGTGGACTGCTTTTCACCCTAAGAACTGTCTTTACTGAATTTCCTCAGGTAACTTGGCTTCAGGCAGCTTCCCCTATGGTAAAACTTGAGAATATCTTGTTGGTCCTAGCTAAAACTCTTTTTCCATAGTGTAAATATATCTTCCCTGGAAAACACCACAACTTTTTTTTTTTAATATATAATATCATCTCTATTAAGATAGAATTGCTTTCTCTATTTTTCCTAACCCCACAACTCCTTTAACTACTGTTCACATGCTAGGATTAGAACTATGTACCTTAACAGCTAAACCTTATGTCTTTCTTTGCTAGAAAGGATTTCAATATTTTCAGAAAACAAATTTTGGGGTAGACTTCTTAAACATGAATTAACTGTATACCTAAATATAAAAAAAATTAAGTCTAGATAGCTGCTGATCATGTTCCATGTGTTGTAACTTTAACAAATCAAGGGCTTGGAACATAGATGTGATGTAGGGTATTTGTGATGAATGGGTAATGTTCTAAGTTCAATATAAACTCTAGATGAATAGATAGATAGATAGATAGATAGATAGATAGATAGATAGATGATAGATAGAGATACATACATACATACACACATAGATACATAAATACATGGATACATAGATACATAGATAGAAAGAATATGTGTAAGCATGTTGCCTCAATGGCAGTTAAATTTTTAATGTTTTGAGAAACTGCCTCCTATTTTGCACAGTGGTTATACTAATTGACATTTCAAGAAATACTGCACAAATGTTTGCTTTGTTCTGTATTCTCACAGTCACTTTGATCAGATCATCTTAAACGAATGATCTGATAAACCCATTTTAGTTTTGATTACACTTTTCTTGATGCTGTATTTTTATCTGTTTGTTAATTATTATGTTTGCTTTGAAAAATATGTATTTAGATGCATTGGTTAATTTTAATTATTTGATTCTCTATGGTATTTTGAAGTTCCATCTATGTTCTCAACACCAACCCCTGTTAAATGTATAAGCTAGAGTTTCTCAAATTTCTATAAACAACTTGAAAGCTATTCTCTCTTCAGGATAATGGCATAATAGTAATGTTCTAAACCAGCACTCACTCTTTAAAATGCGATATATATACAGATATAGATAGATAAAGATATAAATATAGTTATAGATGATATGAGACAGAGATATAGGATATAGAGATAGAGATATAGAAGACAGAGATAGATTACATTGAGTTATAGTTTATAGTTTATTTATTAAACATATGCAGTCCATAAACCATTAGCTGCAAACTCATATGAATTCTCATAAATTTAAAAGTTTCCAAAAATAAATAGTTGAAAATCACTTAAGGAATTTTTTGAATAGAGTAAATAATTGTAATTTTGAATACTTTTAACCCTTTTCTCACTAAGTGAGTATAAATGGCTAGTTAGTTCATGGAATTCTCATTCTTTACTGTGTCCCAAGTCCTAGGTATTCATATGCTCCCTTGCAACAAACACATGCTCTGTTTCTGCTCATGTAGCACCACAAGAGAAAGTGCTAGACTATCAAAAACCTCACAAGAAATCAAGGTGGTATTGGCCTACTGAAAAGGGAAAATATGGCCCAAAGAAGAGCTAAAAGTGAAGATAAACCTGGGAAGGAATATGGTAACTTAGCCCTGAGGAAGTTGGGAAAATTTCCAGCTCAGTTGCATTACAGTACTGGTAATATTGGCTAAAACATAGATTTAACCTTGATATCCTGTGATGAATTAATGGATTAAAGAAATATGGTGTGTGTGTGTGTGTGTGTGTGTGTGTGTGTGTGTGTGTGTGTGTGTGTAAGCTTCCATTGCTTATGCAAGGCTGTGACAAAATAACTGACATTGTCTTAAAGGAGAAAAATAATGCATTTTGTTTTATGGTTTCATAGAGCCTTAGTCTCTCCAGCCAGAAAGACATGGGGGCAGAGCTTAGCCCATCAAGTCAGCAAGGCATGAGGATATAGCTTAGCCCATCTAGCAGAAGAAACATGGAAGAGTGGTTCAACCTATTAAGCAAAAGACTGAGTGGGTGAATGCCTCTATCCATCAGCCAAGAGGACATAAAGGAATAGCTTAACCCATCTTATGGGGAAAACAAAGAAGCTTGCCTCAATACATCAAGCCTGAAAAGGTGGGTAATGGCTCAGACAATGGTGCTAGAAGCATGTGATTTGGGGTTGTGTATATGGTGGTGGACCAGAAAGAGGACAGGGGCCAGAAACAGGGCTCCTGATCTAATCATTATTGGTCATCCATCCCTAATGTTATACTTCCGGCAGCTAGCCTCAGGTCTTTTGTCCATATATTTGTTTTATATTGAACATTAATATTACAGAGTTCTTCCTTGAGATCCCCCCCAAAAGAAATGGTTCAATGGCTGTCCACCTATCAAATAGTATTGTAAAGCTTAAGTCATGTATAGTTTGATAAATTCACAATCATAACAAATTATGACAAAGCTTGGGATTTACATCTGGTATGGGCTGTCAGCCCTCAGGTACTATATGCTATTAAACAAAACCCTGTGTCAGTTCACTTCTCAAAGCGTAAAGCCAACCAAATTTTATTTATTTATTATTATTTTTTCATGGGAGAAACTCTATTTTAAGGAATCATGATGTTCACGGTCAGAAGTTACATGTTAAGGTTTCTAGTATGCAAATAGGCCTCCTGTTTAAAGGTGAACTCAAATTTCTGCCTAATCACCCAGTTTTCTCCTGCTATCACAGATCATACTATAACATTATTGTCCACAAGCCACTTGCACTCTTTTCAGGAGATATGCGTATGGTGCTTTTCCCACATGGTTGTACTCATTCATTGAACTGCAGGAGTTGCCCTCAGGCTTGGGATTCTTCCCTCATTACCTGTCTCCCTCCTGTCAGGAGTGATTAATTGTGACCTGTATGTGTAAGCCCCAACACCTCAGCACCCCCACAGTGCCATCAAACTAGGGAATAAGAAATCAAAATAGGATCTATTGGGATAACAGTCTGGGTTCCAACCACAATAATACACAATGGAATATCATTCATCCATAGAAACAATAAAATCCTAATGCTGGCAGCCATGTGATGGGAAGAGGAAAAAAATTCTTCAGTGCTCCTATACCACAGTAGAGCTGCCAGTGTTTCAAACAATCTAGGATATAGTTCAACATCACAAGAAGGATACAAACGTTCAGTTACATTAAAAACAGTATTGGAAGGGAGGGAAATTTTAGTACCCTCACATAACTATTACATAGTGTGTGGATATTCCATAAGTAAGCAAGTAGCAGCAAATTGAAGAAATGCAGTCCTAGAAGCTTGTTATAAGTATTTATAGTAAACATTTTTAAAACAAAGTCTAAAGTTGCTTACAATGATGACTTAAAAAAAAAATACCTAGAAGAATATTGCCCTTTCCCCAAACTGATACCCAGCACCTGGAAAATCAGTCTTTTCTTGAAACTTGAACAGAGTTGAGAGCCCAACCTCCAGGAATTCTGTCTGTTTTCTCTCAAGATCCTGGGAATCCATTATCTCTTGCTTCACGCTAGGACCTTGTTGAGAAGGGCTGTCAGGGGATCTACAGAACCATTCTGGGTCAGGCTTTGTGAACGTCTCTGATTCCCTTGAGAACAGACAGACAGACAGACAGACAGACAGACACACACAGAGAGAGAGAGAGAGAGAGAGAGAGAAAGAGATAGAGAGCAGAATTAAGCTTCAGATATACCTGCTATCTTTGTATTATATGTCTCCAGGCTGTATTTGAAAAGATGAACTCCAGAACCATGTCTGCCAAGCCTCACAATGAAAAAAGCTGCCCCTGCCTGCCACACACTACACATCTGTCTGGGCCATGGTGGCAGATTTCTCTGGGTCTGTTCTAGTGGATAAATATTTCCCTTCCTCCTTTTCTCTAGGACAACCCTGCTCAATGGCACAGCCTGCAGTTCTGGCCAGCTGTCTCCATTCCCAGGCTTCCTTATCAGGAGGGTGGATTAACACTCTTTTTTTTTTTTTTAACTCAGTACATTTCCAATCCTACTGGTTTCCTCTCTGCCTTCCTCTGCTCTTGTGCTTTGACATCCTGAAGAGGTTCCCCAGTTTTGAAGACTCAGTAGATTCAATAGGCCTAATGTTATTCTGAGGGCTGGGTTGGATACAGTGCTAAAGAGACAGTGCCTGTTCTTCTTCCCATTTACATGATCTCAGGAAATGAGTATAATCTTGACTGTTACCTTCAGTCTGAGCTGTCATCTAATCAGCTACATAGAAAGTAGTCAGGTTCATAGTGAAGCACACAGATCTATTTCCCACACACCACTGGGAAGCAATTACGCAGCTTAAGGAAATGTGTTGGGAGACAATGATTCACTCTTCAACCCAGCTAGTAACTAACGCATCCAAAACAGGTTTTATTTGTTCTATAGTTGGCCTACAATCAGCAATACAATCATTGTATCGTGAGCAACTCTAGTCAAAAAATAAGTAGCATCTATCTATGAAAATGAATATAAGCTGCATTTTTATAGATACTTATTCTACTATCACACACATGTTCTCTGCTTTCACTCCCACTGGATGCTTCTGATGAAACTAAGCCAGGTCTTAATACTGTGGCTTAGAAGATGCAAGTAGCGAGAGGGAGAGAATTCGCAAAGCATCCTCTAACTGACATAAGCAAGATAGAGCGATTTTTCTTTTGCTGCTGGGGCTGACATGCTTAATCTGAGCCTGACAGATGGAACCCAGAAGAAAGTATTGGGAAAGAAAGGGGGCAGAGGAACTACAGAATAAGGGGAATTCTTGGGGCTTCTGCTTATTGGCTACAGATGCTGTTCCACAGCTCCAACTCAATTCAGTAAGAAGTCTTGCTCATCTATGAAAGACCCTTTATTAAGCTGCTTTATTACAGGCAGAAGCTTACTGCTGAACAAATCATAGATCTCATAAGTAGAAAGCCAATATTTACACATGCACTTTCTTAATATAAATAGCCCGCACATAAATAACCCCTAGGATTGTGCCAAGATGCACATTCTGAATTAGAAACTTGGGTTTGAAAACCTTTATTTGTTTTTGTTTTATGAAACAGAGTATCTTGTAGCCGAGTCTGGCCTTTAACTTGCTGTGCAGTAGAAGGTGCCCTTGAACATCTGACTCCTGCAGTTACCACCCATGTGCTGGTATAACAGTCACACACCACTACATCAGATTGATACAATATTTGAGAGAGATAATGGAACTTAGTGCACATTAGATGAGCATTTTGCAAACCAAACTGTACCTCTAACCTGCAATTCTGTGTTATGTCAGCTTTCAGAAATGATGTAGCATATGTGAAGCTTTTGGTCATATTTGAATATGAATCTTGCAGAATATGATGGAAAGCCATCATCTGGATGTGGTCTACACAGCCTGCACAATGGGTTACAATGGCTAAGCAACAGCGACAGGAGGTGCCATGTTAGCTTTCAGATTTCTCAGTTTTCTTCATCAAGAAATGACAGTTCACTCTCTCACCTGCCATATTCTATCACCTTGTGGTAAACAGCCCCGTGCAAACCTAGTTTACTACTCATACTAAATGGCGGGGTCTTAGTCCATTGCAAATTGAAACCATTTTCTTTTCCTTATACTACAGTCTTATATTAACTTAGCTAATGTTTGTTCCTAGAAGACTATGTGAGTTATAATCACAATTACTCAAAACAGATCATAACATTAAGTAGAAGAGAGAAAATAATACAAGTTCTGGAGAAGAAAATTGGACTAAAATGTGACTGATTTTTATTTTGAAAAAAAAGTATTTTATACATAAGAAACAAAAATTATGGGCAATGAGTAAAATCTTGATGAATTATTTTTTCATAAAAGTCTAATGATTTTGCTCTTTAAAATACAAGTGGACTTATAAGTAAAAGCTAGAGGAAAAAGTGACTGATTTTCAAAATATTACTGTGAATAGGATTTTAAGTAGAATAAATAAATCCTTTACAACTCAATGATAGGGCAACAATCCCAATAAAAACCAATTCAAACATTGTGAATAGACACTTTATGCAAAAGAAACAAACAACAACCAAATATCTCTCAAATGGGTATATGATGTAATTCTATTTTTTTTTTTAGATTCTTCTTAGGAAATTAAATGAAAACATTAATAAAACACCACTGCATAAACATTAGGATGAAGAAAATTGAAAGATTGATCACATGAAGTATTGTTAAAATTGATTCCAAAATGAGGATCCTGAGGACATGACAGTTACCTATAATTATACAAAACAGACCAGGATCATATGTCATTACAAGGGAGGAGAGATCCGGAAGACAGTTACTCTTTAAAAAGGCATAAAAATTCTTCTGGGTTGTTCCTATTTTTATTAATATGACTGTAATGATTCTGTCTGATATTTTTCCATCAGAAGAAGTAATCACCATGGCTAATTTAAATATGTGCTGACTGTCAGTTGTTTTCAGCTACAACCCTGTCAATGAAAGGTTTCAATAATAAGGTCAATAATCCAATTATTGTGGTAAATAAGTGGAAAATATGAGGGAAAGCTCTGAGACAATATTTCTTTAGAATAGTTATGAAGGCAACTTTGGAGGATAACAGTCATAGTAGCTTAAGTCATGACAGTCACATTACCACCAGGAACATGTTTAATAACATGTCTCCAGTACTATGGAGAAAGGCCTTCTCTAATTTATTATTTCAGATTTTTACTTCATTGAATTTCTTACTTTTTATACATCCAAGCTTCTCTGAATTTCTGATGACACTTTACCCTTAAATTATTTCCATTAAAATTTATGATTTTTATGAATAAAATTAAGTGTGCTCCATTAACATATCACATTTTATTCATTATAATAAATTTATCTTATGACTCAATCTTTTCATATAGCAGATAAGTTTTTATGTTAATAATCTCTAGGTCATGCTGAAT
>LR749508.1:728326-849652 GCA_902729485.2 Mus minutoides
AGAGAGAGAGAGAGAGAGAGAGAGAGAGAAAGGAAGAAAAAGTTGCAACAGAAGAAGATGAAGAAGGGGGAAGAGGAGGGGAAAAAGAAGGAGGAGGAAGAGGAGGAGGAAGAATATAATTGCATATTCAATTTATGGAAAAATCTCTAGTATTGCTATTATGAAATTTAGTTAATATAACAGCATTTAAACTTTTTGTGAACATTGTGTATATGTGTGTACGTGTCAAACACACATGTACACATATGTGTGTTTGTGTGTTTACTTGCAAAAGCTAGAGAACAACCTTTGGGGAACTGATTCTCTCCTTGTACCCTTTAGATGGAGAGAATGGGACTCAGGTACTTGGTCTGAGTTTACAAGTATCCTCACCTGCTGAACCATCTCATTGATCTAAGATCTTTAGTTTTAAACTGTGAAAATAATAATATTCCACTACATTTTCTCCAATGAATAAAAAAAAACAAACTAGAAGTAAACTATGGAGTAGAAATTTCACCTTTTATTTAATCAATATAAATTCTATTTTAGAGTCTTTTCCAAAATCCATCCGTTCCACCCAGGCTCTCTGTTCTCCTGGTGACATTCTGCCCTCCATGTTTAGCAGGTTTTGTATTCCTTTCTGTACTCTTTCTTATCCAATATTTTCCTGCCTTCTCTAACCATCATGAAATAAAATCTCCACATATTAATTTTCCATGAAAGGAGAAATTTTAGGCCTATATTTTTTTGTTCCAATTGGAAAGATTTGTGTGAAGAGAATGGGTCGTTACCTACTAATATCTTTGCATGAGCTAAAGGAAGGAGGCCTTTTTATCATTATTAATGATTCTTTGGCTGTGCCTTGTGAAGCATGACAAGAAATAGGAGGGTGGCTTTGGTTGATGTCCTTCCTACTCTCCCTGAATTAAGCTTCAGAGATGGCCTTGCCTTTCCATATAGTTATTGAAAAAAAAAAATATTCATGCCCCAAACCTAGAAATTGAACCTTTTTATGTTTTAAACTTGTAAGTTGACATAAAATGCAATCTGCAATGAGGAAGTTCTAAGAATTTCTTCCTGATTTTTCCTCAGGCTTGATATGATTGTGTATGAAAGGACTATATCAGAGGACTTTGTGGTCTTGAACTAGTGTAAGCTGGTTCTGAGTTCCAAGAAATGGTCCATGGTCAGTGCTCTGACCCTTTTTTCAAGTTAGTATTCATGGTACTAACTTTATAAAAATAAGTAAAAAAGGAAAATGCACATAACAAAACTGAAATCAAACTCCTGTTACAGTAGGTTGTGTTGTAAATGTTCTGTTAACTATGTATTATACTCAAATGGGGAATCTAGACAGCATTCAAAAAGGATTTTCCTGTGGGGAGGAACAATAGTTTTATTTTCCATTTGTATTTGTATATTTTTTTTCTTCCAATGTACATTGTTTCTGTTTCCATTATCCATTTTCTATCCTTGTGTGTGTAGGCAGAGCAATAAATGAATTCAACAGGACACTGTTACAATGGCTTGAAAAGCAAGAAGGAAAACAAGACAATTCTGGTAGAACCCACATTCCAGACATGTATAGACCGTTTTGCGATTTTATTTAACCAGAAGACCCAGCACTTACCATTTTTAAATGTTTTAAGTGAACATAACCAGAAGTTACCAAATAGCTTGTTTGTTTCTGGTTTATTACAAATAAAATATGATCTTCAGACATTAAATTCTTATTCTCATACTAAAATTAAAAAAAATGTCAAAGGTTTTACATAAACGTCTAATTAGAAAGGAATGTTGTAAGATATTAAAATATACTCAAATTAGAATTAGAGACTGATATTCAGTACAAGATCATTTTCATTGCTGAGAGCATGGACTATATGCATTGTTATGTAATGCCATGAAATAAGTACATGGCTGCAGTTCATCCAAGTTAACTCTTGTCTGTCATAAATAGATGCACACAGAATCAGATGAACCCCCAGGGGACATCCTGCAGTTCTTGACATTCTCTTCAAAGAACATCCTGTTACCTCCACAACACATCTCATGACTTATATCAGTTTTCCTGATTAACAACATGAAACATGATCCTAGTCTGTCATAATTTTGCTAAAACTCATCAAAGCATACACTTGGCAGTTTTTTAATTAAATATAATCTAACTTAAAAGTGAAATAAATCAATTCTACAAAGGTTTGAGAAGTACTTGCTTCACAGATTGATTATCTTGAAAATATAGTGTCTCAACCAAGAATAGGACGATGACTTGATTTTTAAATAAATATTGACAATTTTTGTTAAATTAATAACCATTCCTTTGAATTAGAGTAATAGTAACTAGTTTGGGGCAAATGGGAAGAAAAGTTACCTACTTAACTTTAATTACTACAAATGGCAGGATGGCAGGACGGTTTCACTTCTGGCAACCATCGCTGCTTTTCTCATTTTTTTTCTCAGTTAATTTTTCCCATTTTTTTTTTTACAGGCCAGTAATTAAAGAACAACAGGTAATTCCTATTTTTCAGTTTCCCATTTCTAACTTTTTAAAGGAAGAACTAAGTGATTCGAGTACACTGTCATATTTTGAAATTTATGTCTACTATTTAAAATAATACAAGCAAACTATGAAAACACAATCTCTTCCTCCCGTGGTGACTGATTGCATTTATTAGTTCTTGGATAAATATTGTAAATTCTATGTCAACCTCCAACTCAAAAGAAAACTCAACTTTGGGGATTCTATTAAACTTATTTTAACCCCACTTTAAACATGAGCTGCCCCAAAGTCTTATACAAATTCATGACCTACTAGTGTTTGTTTATATTCCTACCTCTTTGTGACTGCATCAGTATGGAGAGGTGAGTGTTCACCCAAACATTACTGCACACCCAAAGGATGTAATAATTGAGCTCTGCTGCTCTGTATCTCTACATCAATCTCATGAAGAAGCCCCCATTCCCTTTTCCCTTGGGGAGTGGGGGGGGGTAGAGTCAGTGCAACTTACCCCCCAATACAACATATTTGGAATATTTCACAGGCAATTAAATCCACAGAAACACTTATAGCTCTTCTTTCATCACATTTGGCATGCGTCCTGCCAGAGTTCTGCACTGGCACCTCTGTATCAGAAACCTCTGGGTTTCTCTGCTCTGAGGTCCAAGGCACTTCTCATTTTCAGTCACGGATCCTGGTTACCAAACCAAGCTGGCAAATGAAAAAATAACTCAGCTAGGGCCATTTCACCCACCAGCGCACTCTGTCTATAGCTAATTCTTCCCCGAGGTTTCTTTCTCTCCACTAGCAAGTTCTTAAAGGCCTAACGCTGGGCTACATACAGCCTGGTGCCACTTGTCTGAAGTTTCAATTAAGACGTGGAAATATCAAAGAAGAAGCAGGCAGGCTTGTCCAACAATGCCTCTCCTTTCGCTCACAGTTCAAATTCAGAGACGGCAAGACACTAGAGAGGAAAAAAAAAAAAAAAAAAAAGTGATTCATTAATCCTCATAACAGACCCAGGAGGTTTAGAGGACAGAAGTGAAGCCAGCAACAAGACCAATTTGAATGGTTCCTCTGTTGGTTGTATACATTGGGAGCTGACTGTGAAATCTGTATGGACGGACTGAACCCTATGGCTAACCTCATGGTGCAAATGTGTTGATCAAAGGCTCTCTGTCAGTATCTGATTAAGAGCCATGTAAGAGCACTGAAGACATTTCCTTCTGCTTAACAACTTTGATTACAGGGGTTCCTGGGGTGAGTGTTCCTGTAAGCAGTCAGCCAGGTCCCTGGGCTCCAGCTGTAGGGTTTCCCAATGGCCTAGCTTCCTGTTGCTGAAGGCTTCAATTCATTCACAGCTTGTAAATCAGTAGCCTGTAAATCAACGGATTGAGCTACTACTGTTTAAAACACAGTTTCCTCAACAAGCTTCCTTCTGGTTTTGTTTTCATCTATCAAGGGCATGAAAAAAAAGTGTCCAAATTTTAACACCTGGTCCACAGGGGCTCAGCAGGAGAGGCATGCTACACTGTGCTTCAAGGTTTTGTTTTTGTTTCAGTGGAGCAAGGACATAGTGGCTAAAGTCAAGATAGCATTTACTTAGAGAAGTGATAGGAGCCTATTTCAGGGAAATATAAATTGCTGATGCTGTATGCGTTTCAGCAACTTCGAATGTCTAATGGGAAATGTGTAAGACTAAAATGAACCTGAGTCTAGAACTTCGTATTTGTTTTGCTTTCCTAAAGGAAACGTGTATAAATAAAATTAGAAATTGATCTGACATATGTAATCCAACTATTTTGACCACTCAGCAATGCAATGGCTGTCAAAAACTGAATGGAGACAGAATTGGTTAATTGTAAGAAGTATCTGTTGGGAATGATGAATTATACACAATAAAGCATTAAAAATTTCACAGCTGAAAATGTGTCAAATGCAGACTTTCCCCTTTCATCTATTACTATGGGGCATTTTGGATGACAATAACAGATTTTTATATAGTCTGTACAATAAAGTAATTAGTTTCGATCATTAGTGTTATGTTTACTTAAGGACGCATAGTTTGTGAGATGTAATTTGTAAATATGAATGTTGTGTCTGAAATCAAGATTAAGTGTTGACACTTAATATCAAAGAAAATTATTTACATGTTTATACTAGCCCCAAAGCTAAATAATAGTAAAAAAAAAAAAATAATAATAATAGAGCAAAAGCTTACTCTATGTTCCTTTCAGAAGCTGTGGATGATGGAGATATCAATTCTCTGTGCCCGGTTGTGCTTAGGCAATCAGAAAAGAAGGGAAGGAAAATAATTCCTAAAGCTCATTTCTACTTTTAAACAGATATCCATCACAAGCCCCATGCAGCTCTCAGAAAGGAATCTTGGTAAGCTAGGAATTCCATCTTTGAAATAGAAAGAGGAAGAACCTTGGCTCAGCTTTTGGCTAAGAATTCTAAGACAACTACTCAGGAGGACACACACAACTACAGCACAACCTTGTCCTAAAGGGTCTTGGCTTAGCTACAGAGTATAGTTACCCGAAGAACTCTCCGGGAAGCAGAGAAAGAAAAAATGTCCCTGAGATGGCATGTTTTACTTGCAGAAAAACTATATCACTATGAACAGTTTGAAAATCAAAAGTACCTAGAGGAGCCTGGGGGCTATGATGAAAGGAATGATTAAACTCTCAGAGAGATCTGGAAGAAGAAAAGCAAAGGTATGGGAAGCGCCCTTCCGTTGGGATAGAGGACAAGACTGTAGACATCATCTTTGTGTTCCCATCCTAAGAAGCAGCAGTGGAATCCAATCCCAGGAAGGAGTTGCAGTGGAGCTGTACTATGGGTAGGCAGCATGGAAGTTGAGCCTCACTATGTCTTCAGCTGATGGCAGGTGACAAGCAGCCATACACTTCTGTGTAAGTCAACAAATGAAAACACTATTTTTTTCCTCCTCTTTGTTTTACATGTTAATTGTCCCACTCCCATTTGTCTTCAAGGTTAACGTTTTTTAGCTGTTTCGCTGTGTCCTCAAGTCCTCTTTACTGCCTCTCCTTCCAAACACTTACCGCTTGCTTTCTTTGTTGAGCACTCCTACTCCTTCAAAAATAATTTGAATTTCCATGATTACTAATTTTATTTATTATCCAATCCATATGTGGGTCTTAAAATAAATACACATTTCTTCTTAATTAAAGAAAAGTTTTACAGATGAAAACACATTTTTGCTACTTCTTTATTGTAAATCTTCTTGCTTATGCCCCAAACTCAGAACATATACAGCAGCCCCTCCTCTCTTCTTGCTCCCTCCAGGTCGGTCGAAGCTCTTTTCTTACTGTCAGTTAAAAATAAATGTGCTTTCTAATCTTTGTATCTGTTCATAACTGTCATTCCTCTGTCTGACTATACCAATCATCTCAACAATACTGTTAATAAATTAGTTTTCTTTTAGTCTTCAATGTCATCATGTATTTTTTTTAATCCTATATTCTGCTAAACATTACAGCTGGAAATAACAAAACTAGAGAATACCTTAGGTTTCTCATAATATCTCCCTGGAACATCCTGTCTGTGCTTGAATGTTTTAGGTAGATCATTCCTATAAATTTTCCATTCCAGTTCTTCATTAATTTCTAGAAAATAATAAATAAATAAATAAATAAATAAATAAATAAATAAATGAATAAATAAATGATTTGGACTATTCTAAGAAGTATACTATCAGTAACCCAGCTCTATTTTGCAGGAGACATGTTCAGTAATTTAATCAAAGCTGTAACATAGGTGCTAATATCGTTTCTCTCAGTAACAAAACCTAAATTTGGGTGAATGAAAGAATCATAGGAAACTTCCTACTTGGACTTTAATGTCTCATACCAATACTGATCATTGGCATGGTGTTTTGTGATAAAGCCAAGCTAAATTTCAAAGGTAAAATAAATCTTGTTTTCCTGTCACCTAGTTAAAAGTCTATGAATTCTGAAAGAGAAGTCTGAGAATACATGTTCATGCTAAAGTCAAAGACATTGCTTGGATTAAGAGAAGCATAACCATAGGTGTATATACAAATGGAGGCCAGAAGTTGACTTTAGGTACATTTCCAATCACCATTTGCCTTCTTGTTTTGAGTCAGGGTCTCTTACTGAACCTGGAGGTGGTTGATTAGGCTAGACCAGCCAGCAGCAAGCCCCAGGGATATTCCTAGTTTTGACTCTCAGGCTCTGGAGTTACAGTCACACACTGTCACAATGGGCTATGCCAGTGCTGAAGACTGAACTCAGGGCCTCATATTTGTGTGGGAAGCATTTTACCTGCACAGTTGTTTCCTCGGACTTCTCAGTAATATACAATTTGTGAGAAAAAATATTTATGACTTTCTTCCCATTCTGAGAAAATAGAGTAAAACTTTATCTGAAATAATGTATTTATGTCACTAAATTAAAACTGTAAACAAATACATTTTCCTCAGTCTTATTATCATCTGTGTAACAGAAACATTATTATCAGATTGTCAGAGGAGTTTCGTGTCAATAGAATCTCAGCTATTGTAGAAAACTTTCAAGTGTCACAACTCAACATTATTAAAACCTTCTTTAACTTCTCCAAACCAGTAAAAATTGTACTGTCATTTTCTTGTATTATATACACACATATTCAGGTAATTAAATTCTCCAACATAACACTACTGGACATTAGGAAAAATGCAATATTAAATTATTTTGTCCAATATCTTAAAAAGCCCCATCAGTATTCATAAGTAAAATAAACAACAACAATAAGCAACCAATTTTAATTCTTTATAAGCTAAGTAGAATTCAGGATCTCAAGATGATCAGCAAACACTCCTAAACACTGATCTATAACGCCAACATGCCATTCTCTATTATTTTCTTATAACATCAGTTTTAGTGAACTATATCATTTTGTCATTGAACTGTTGATTAATCTTGGTTTAATTTGTAGGAGTATTTAGCAAAAATAACCCTCACATATGTATATATATTTCCAATATTTTGCTTTGCTTTCTTTTGTTCATAATATCTATATTGAAGTCAAGTTTAATTTAATGAATTCACTATTTTACATGATTTCTAGATTTAGCACCATAATATTTTAAAATATTTTAATTACTTGAGATTAATGTAAACTAATTAGCTGCCAATTTTACTGTTAGGCCACTGAAACTCATTATTATTTATAGACTAAGTAATATTCAAAGGAGATTACCTCATTTCCCCATTCCTGTTTCTCCCTCTAAACCCTTCCACCTATCACCTTCATTTTACTTCATATAACAACTTTTTCTTTGATTATGTCAGTTATGTCTGTGTGTGTTTCTAAATGTACAAATATGACCTAGTCATTTAATATAATATAAAGTGTATGTGTAATAGACAACCAGTTGATGTGTTCTTCCAAGGGAGAGACTATTTGCTGCCCACCTTCCCCCAGGCATTCTTGAGTTCTCTGTAGCTCTTTGTCTTGGGTTGGGCTCCTGTGAGCATTTCTTCCTTCCACATTAGCATGTTTATTGGTTTGTAGATTATGATTTTAAATCTGTCACACATTTGAGTCACAAGGCACACTATTCTATTGCCTTTTTCTCCCACTGTATTTGGGTTCAATTAAAAATAAGTGCTTCAACATTTCCATGAGAATTTTCTAATATGAAAATTCAAATACCAATGTAAACATTTCACACATTTCATTATCTAAATGTCATCAATAAATCCATCTTTTCTGGTTGATATACACATAACTCTACTATGTAACGCATTCTCATTCATATACCAGATGCTTTCAGGTATCTATTTATAGAATACAATATTTCAAATAAATACATTTAAAATATTATATTATTTTCACTAATTTTGTACATTTGCTATTGTTCTTCAAATTTGACTTTAAAAATAAATATGACCTGTGCAATTGGCTTTGATTAAAAGTAAACTTAATTACATGTTTGTTAGAATTAGCCGGGCGTGGTGGCGCACGCCTTTAATCCCAGCACTCGGGAGGCAGAGGCAGGCGGATTTCTGAGTTCGAGGCCAGCCTGGTCTACAAAGTGAGTTCCAGGACAGCCAGGGCTATACAGAGAAACCCTGTCTCGAAAAAGAAAAAAAAAAAAAAGATTTGTAAATTATACATCATTATATTCCATCTACCCCTTAAAATTTCTTTATTAACAGAATTTATTAATATATATAGCAATAGTTACTCTGTAGTCATTGTCAGTGTGTGTGTTTGTGTTATAATAGAAATATTTAGTAGTTGTTGCCAAGATTATATAAATCAAAGCACCTGGGGATCTATGGAGTAATGATTTTTCTATTTCCTTTGTGTATTAGTTAGTCTATAAATACTAATGAGTTTCAGTAGCCTAATACAATAAAATTGGCTGCTAATCACTCACTAACTCATGTACTTTCTAATTTATATTTAACTGAAAGAATTTTGTTTAATATACTAATAACTGCAAGATATCTGAGGCAGAGGATGTCTTTTTTTAAGAAACTCATGTTGTATAGGCATCAATTGTACCTAAGTGTGCAAAATTTAAATCTCATACAGAAGGTGAAAAAAAATAATAAAAGTTGGAAAAACTAGGTCTAATAGGTGTGTTTCAGTACTGACATTAACGATGAACCTGACAGTAAATTCATCAAAGTTCCAAAGACACTTAGTGTGATTTAAAAGAAGTAGAACTTAATGCTTTTTATATTTCTATATTCATGCCATATTTCAAAATACATATTTATTTGCTCTTTGAAAATGATTGATTTCATATCAACAATGGTGTCACATGCCTTTTAAATTCCTTACCTCAGCATTTGCCATCATTGAACGCACGGTGTACTTTCAATTCATTGTGACTAAACTTGTTAATAGATAACATTTGTACTTGGTTTGGGTTTAAAATATTTCTAAGACAAAAGAGAGTTTATTGATAGCTTAAAATTCATAAAGAAAGTTATACCTTCTGAATAAATTTTCAGTTACCTATATCACAATTGCAAACTTTGATGATTTTAATTGTCCTTTTACTGTAGCATCCAGTTTATTAATTTTATTTATTCGTGTTATCGATTTTGTGCTTGAACTACATGCTCTGGGAGAATCCAAGGGCACTTAGAAATATGTACTTTTGCCAGGACCAGTTTTGACATATTTTTTCACTTGTGAGGAAATGGCATTTGGCAGTTACAAGGGGCTCACAGTTCTCCTGCCTCTGCACCAGAGGCCTGAGGGGAACTTGACAATTCATTTCTCATTCTCTGCAGAATCTAGCTCAGCTGAGAAGAAAGTAATCATCATATATCACATATGATGTCTGGAGACTTAACATTTGTCATGCAACTTCAAGACTTCTTCCATGTGAATGACATGAAACAATAAGGAATTGAGGGTCTCAAGGATTGGGCCAAAAGCTCTCAAGGTGATGCTGTTGTCAAGAAGAAACAGAAGTCATCTTATCCCCTATTCATTACATTAAGCTGAAAAAATGTGACAGAATTGTCTAGGTTTCATAAACTAACTGATACATTTAAAGTCAGTGCTGTGCCATTCCACTGCTCTAAAGTATTTGTGCCAAGTAAAGCATTATTATTAAAAGACAAATAATGTAAAGGACAGAGTAGTTTAAATCAGCACACATTTTCTTTAGTTATTTAAATCTGAGTAAGCAAATGTTATCTTTAGCTGTCATGTTATAAACTATTAAAACTACACACATGTGTACATTCCAGTGAAGAATAATTCTTTTTTTTATATACAGATTTATTTATTATTATACATAAATACATCGTAGCTGTCTTCAGATGCGCCAGAAGAGGGCGTCAGATCTCATCACGGGATTACAGGTGGTTATGAGCCACCATGTGGTTGCTGGGATTTGAACTCAGGACCTTCGGAAAAGCAGTCAGTGTTCTTACCAGCTGAGCCATCTCGCCAGTCCAGAGATGTCAATTAAATTCTAACAATTAGAATCTGATGAAAGAATTCACATAGCTCTTTGTTTACATTAAAATCAATAGTGAAGTCAGTTGACAAAATAATATTTATGAGCATTATTTATAATAGAAAGACATGATTCTTCTTGCTCATTTTTGCTATAGTTTTCTATTGTTGTTTTACAAAACTAAATTTATTCATATTATTCTCTCCACATGACTTATACATTCTTAAATTTTCCTCCAGCAATTTGTTCTGATAAGCTCATGGATAATCATAGTCATCACTTACAATCTCGTTTAAATATCTTCAAAGGAGGGATAGATGGAAAGGTTTGGAGGGAGGAAGGAGAAGGGAAAAAATTGTAATTATATCACAAAAATGTAAAAGTTATTTTCCAAAAGAAGATTTATTTCTCTCATTTTAGTTGTGTGTATATCTGTCTGTCTGTCTGTCTGTCTGTCTGTCTGTCTGTGGGTTTGTGCATGTGAGTACAGGTGTCTGGGGAGACCAATGGTATTGGGTCCCCTGAAATTGGATTTATGGGCCATTGTTAGCTGTTGAGTATGAGTGTTTGGAGCTGAACTGTTTTCTTCCAGAAGAGCAGCAAGTGCTCTAAATTTCTAAGCCATCTCTCTTGCTTTCTAACTGAATCATAACTCAATAAACAAGACCCCTTGGTTCTTTTTCCTAGCTAACATCCCTGGATTCCAATGCTGCATCACATTTAAGTCTTTTGATTTCCTATTCAAGTTTTAAAACAAAATATCAATACTGCCATTTTCTTGAAAGGAACTATAACTGGCTTAGCTACTAAATGACTTTGCTGTATGCGTTAGAGTTTATTACACAAAATCATACGGTATCAACTGACAATGCTAATTAAGTTACTTTAAATCATATTTCAAGGTGGCCATTGACAAGACAAGATTCTTGACAATTATTATTTTTTGGAAAGTTTGAAATATACTTGTTAAAAGGAACATGTCTAAAGTCCATCATTTTTCTCCAAATAATTGCTACAATTTTTCTTGAACAGCGATTTTTAAACTGGTGACATCCTTTTAAAAGACAAATTAGTGTTTATTTTATTAATATTCCATTGAAATAATGTTGAGAATAGTGTATGCTTATAAAGACAAAACTTAAAATACAATTCTAAAATAATTGTATTGTCTAATGCTAACATGGCCCTATATATTGTAATTTATGCTACTCTATTTCATTTTATAATTTAAGATTTTTCTACAAAATACTTTGTCATGAATTTTTGCTGGCAGCAATCCTGCTGAAGAGCAGTGATGTAAATGATTTCATCCTTTGTGGCCTCTGTTCTCTTCCTTTATATTAATTTTGAGTTTCATTGGTCATGGTCTCTAAGCTTCATACTTTTATGTTCAAATGTAATTAAATAATTGATACTCTAAGGCTTATTGAACATTTTCATTTGCATTTACTATAAATAAGCACATAGCAATAAGACATTTACAGTGTGCTTATAAAACTAAACAATAGTGATGATAACAGAGATAATGCAGACATTTCTAACTTTGTTGTTCACTCCCAAAATGTATTAAATATGAAATTAACCTTTCTGCATATATTTCAAATTAATTTGAGTCCCACAGTTGTTGGTGAAGAATTACAAATTAAAGTAAAAGGCTGAGTAGTATCATTAGAAAACATGCTTGTCTCAAAAGAAAAGGAAGAGTCTGAAGTTTGTATGGCTAATCCTTTATTTAGACATGGGTGGCTTGAGATTATAATACAGGGACAACTTCCCTATTTTATACTGATGAATGCACCCATTTACTGTAAAACTTGATTCGTTTTCCATTTGCCACAAAAAATTACTGCAAATTACACAAATATTATGCAAGATCATCTTAATAGTCTAGTTAAAGAAATAAAATTCAGATGATCACTGAGTTATTACAGCCTTACTTATGATACTTTCCCTGGATGTTAGTGGGAAAACAAAATTCATTCAGTAGAGGCCATACTTGGAGATTTGAATAAGACCTTTTCCCAGGCTATCCAAGTGTAATACAGTTCTCTCTCACCATGCAGGGCAGCTACAGTCAGTGACTGTCCAAGCCATCCCAGGATTGCCAAGAAGAGACATCAAGTGAGATGATGAGCCATGCTGTCACTCAGTTATGTGTATTAATTTCCTCTGAAGCTGCATCTGTAATATCAGCTATTGGCAACTGAGTCCTTTTAGTGGGCATCTCACCTCTCCTGTTGATTTGGTGATGTTTGATCTCTCTTTCATTTCTCACTTTCAAACATTGGTCTCTGTGATCTCGCTAGAAAAACAATCTTCTATCAAACAAGGAAGAAATTTCTGGGGCATGTATTTCAAAGCAGTGCAATGGAGCCTAAATTGTGGTGGTGTCTGGTTAAATCTGATAATCCAGCAGTGAATCTTTGGTATGCATCTTTTTGTCTATCAGTTTTGAATATATATTATATTAATCTAACTCTACTCATCTCATACTTCCTCTGTGTGGAAGAGGAGACATAGAGTCTGATGTGCTGTGCGCGTATCTCAGTGTAAATATTATTTGTCCTCTGGGTCCATTTGTAGCAATACCTCTATGCATATCTGGATATATAGATACCCATAATTGAAACACTGAATAAGGTACTAAACCATATTAATGCATTTATATTCAATTTAAGGAAATGGAGAACAATAAAAATGCCTTATATAAATGCAAATGAATAAATATCAAATCATGGGAGTAAATATATAATGCAATCACACTCATGAAACTGGAAACACAGTTATAAATACTTCTGTTCGGTAATGTTTTTATTATCACTTTGATTTCAGGCAACATCTAAGATAATAAGGCTCCTTATGGAGCATCCTGTTCAAGCCTTCACTTCTGAAAAGTCCATATATTAATGGTTGCGTCTAGGCTATGTTCTGTAATTTATATTAGCTTTTACTATTGAACACAAGAAATGCTTCATAGGTACCTACCCACTTTACATGCCTGCTTCCACCAA
Organism: Mus minutoides; assembly: GCA_902729485.2. Classification (NCBI taxonomy): domain Eukaryota; kingdom Metazoa; phylum Chordata; class Mammalia; order Rodentia; family Muridae; genus Mus; species Mus minutoides. Next base: position 741,777 of record LR749508.1, read on the forward strand.
CCCTTACAGAAAGTACCAAATCAATTTTCACTTTATGGATGCCCATCCTAATATCCCTTTCACAGAACTTATCATTACTGTTATTTCTTACAAGTATCTGAAAAAAAAGTGAAATATTTTATTCTCCCCATGAATTTGTATAGATATAGTTCTCTGATTATTCTTTCACTCAGAAAAAGTGAACAATCAAACATAAGGCTTTTTATATTGCTCACTGTGGAGACTGCAAATGAGAACTGCGTGCTATTACTAGATTCAACCATGTCAGCTCCCTCCGCTATAAGCAGCCATTCACTAAAATAATCCTGTGGATAAAATCATTCTCACCACGAGATCATTATTGCTGCCTATCTGGCTTGTAGAGCTGAGGTACTGTTTTTTGTTTGTTTGTTTGTTTGTTTGTTTGTTATGATTTCTTGTTTTATTTTGTTTTCTCTATGTATTTGAATTAAAAATAACACTTCAGATTATTATATTTAAGAATCAGATTTTAATGCAGTAATCATCTACCATAATTTCTGGACTATGATAAGCATTGTAAAGAGAAGATTATAGCCAGAGAAGACAGAGAGCTTCTGCAAGGTGGAGAGGTACTGACCTTGTTGAATGGTATGTGTATTCATTTTCTAAGACTTCTGGGGAAAACACTTCATGAACTGAGTCTCATCATAATAGAAATCATTGTCTTACAGTTGCAGGGGCTGGAATTCTTCAGCTGTGCAACGGCAACCAAGACTCCTTTTGAATGTTGGGAATGGAAATCTGTTCCATGTGTGCGTCCTAGTGTCTGACAATTTTTGGCATCTCTTGACTTCCATGCATGCATGCTGTCATCATCTCTGCTTTCATGTATTGAATTGCATTCTTTGTCCCTACATCCAAACTTTTCTTCCTATGCAGAGCCGAGCTGATTAACTGCACTAATATACTAAGTGTATAAAATCACTTTCTCCAAATAATTTGATATACTTGGGTACTAAAAGATAGATTTCCAATAAATGAATTTGAGGGAACATTCAAGTCATATGGGCAGTGAGGATTCAGGTTCATCTGAATGGTACTTTCTTATTCTCTGACTTCTATTTACTACAAACCAGTGACATAAGAAAGAACTGACAAGACTCTATAAAATGACTTCGTTTTTTAAAATTAGATATTTTCCTTATTTATATTTCAAATGCTATCCTGAAAGAACCCTACACCCTCCCTCTGCCCTACTTCCCTACCCACCCACCCCCACTTCTTGCCCCTGGCGTTCCCCTGTACTGGGGCATATAAAGTTTGCAAGACCAAGGGGCCTCTCTTCCCAAAGATGGCCAACTAGGCCATCTTCTGCTTCATATGCAGCTAGAGACATGAGCTCTGGGGGTACTGGTGAATTCATATTGTTGTTCCACCTATAGGGTTGCAGACCCCAAAAGCTCCTTGGGTACTTTCTCTAGCTTCTACATTGAGGGTCCTGTGTTCCATCCAATATATAACTGTGAACATCCACTTCTGTATTTGCCAGGCACTGGCATAGCCTCACTCCAGATAGCTATAACAGGGTCCTTTCAGCAAAATATTGCTGGCATATGCAATAGGGTCTGGGTTTGGTAGCTGAATATGGGATGGATCCCCGGGTGGGGTAGTCTCTGGATGGTCCATCTTTTCATCTTAGCTCCAAACTCTGTCTCTATAATTCTTTCCCTGGGTGTTTTGTTCCCTATTCTGAGGAAAGAAGTATCCACACTTCGGTCTTCTTTCTCCTTGATTTTCTTATGTTTTGCAAATTGTATCTTGGGTATTCTAAGTTTCTGGGCTATTATCCACTTAGCAGTGAGTGCATATTTAATGACTTCTTTTGTGATTGGGTTACCTCACTGAGGAGGATATCCTCCAGATACATGTATTTGTCCAAGAATTTCATAAATTCATTGTTTTTAGTAGCTGATTGGTACTCCATTGTGTAAATGTACCACATTTTCTGTATCCATTCCTCTGTTGAGGGACATCTGGGTTCCTTCCTGCTTCTGCTTTTATAAATAAGGCTGCTATGAACATAGTGGAGCATGTGTCCTTGTTACCAGTTGGAACATCTTCTGGGTATATGCCCAGGAGAGGTATTGCTGGATCAATTGGTAGTTCTATGTCCAATTTTCTGAGGAACCACCAGACAGATTTCCAGAGTGGTTGTACCAGCTTGCAATCCCACCAACAATGGAGGAGTGTTCCTCTTTCTCCACATCCTCGCCAGCATCTGCTGTCAGCTGAATTTTTGATCTTAGCCATTCTTACTGGTGTGAGGTGGAATCTCAGGGTTGTTTTGATTTGCATTTCCCTGATGATTAAGGATGTTGAACATTTTTCAGATGTTTCTCAGCCATTCGGAATTCCTCAGTTGAGAATTCTTTGTTTAGCTCTGTACCACATTTTTTAATGGGGATATTTGTTTTTCTGGAGTCAAACTTCTTTAGCTCTTTGTAGATGTTGGATATTAGTCTCCTATCAGATTTAGGATTGGTAAAAATCTTTTCCCAATCTGTTGGTGGCCTTTTTGTCTTGCTGACTGTGTCTTTTGTCTTACAGAAGCTTTGCAATTTCATAAGGTCCCATTTGTCAATTCTTGATCTGACCCCACAGGCCATTGCTGTTCTGTTTAGGAATCTTTCCCCTGTTCCCACACCTTCGAGGTTTTTCCCAACTTTCTCCTCTATAAATTTCAGTGTCTCTGGTTTTATGTGGAGGTCTTTGATCCACTTAGACTTAAGCTTTGTACAAGGGGATAAGAATGGGTCAATTCCCATTCTTCTACATGACAACCGCCAGTTGTGCCAGCACCATTTGTTGAAAATGCTGTCCTTTTTCCACTGGATGGTTTTAGCTTCCTTGTCAAAGATCAAGTGACCATAGGTGTGTGGATTCATTTCTGGGTCTTCCATTCTATTCCATTGATCTATCTGTCTGTTGCTGTACCAGTACCATGCAGTTTTTATCACAATTGCTCAGTAGTACAGCTTAATGTCAGGCATGGTGATTACCCCAGAGGTTCTTTTATTGTTGAGAATAGTTTTTGCTATCCTAGGTTTTTTTTATTATTCCAGATGAATTTGCCAACTGCCCTTTCTATCTCAGTGAAGAATTGAGTTGGGATTTTGATGGGGATTGCGTTGAATCTGTAGATTGCTTTCGGCAGGATAGCCATATTGACTATATTAATCCTACCAATCCATGAGCATGGGGGATCTTTCCATCTTCTGAGATCTTCTTCAATTTCTTTCTTCAGAGACTTGAAGTTCTTGTCATACAGATCTTTCACTTCCTTAGTTAGAGTCACACCAAGGTATTTTATATTATTTGTGACTATTGTGAAGGGTGTTGTTTCCCTAATTTCTTTCTCAGCCCTCTTATCTTTTGTGTAGAGAAAGGCCATTGATTTGTTTGAGTTAATTTTATATCCAGCTACTGCACTGAAGCTGTTTATCAGGTTTAGGAGTTCTTTGGTGGAATTTTTGGGGTCCCGAATATATACTATTATATCATCTGCAAACAGTGATATTTTAAATTCTTCCTTTCCAATTTGTATCCCCTTGATCTCCTTTTGTTGTCGAATTGCTCTGGCTAGGACTTCAAGTACTATATTGAATAGGTAGGGAGAAAGTGGGCAGCCTTGTCTAGTCCCTGATTTTAATGGGATTGCTTCCAGCTTCTCTCCATTCAGTTTGATGTTGGCTATTAGTTTGCTGTATATTGCTTTTATTATGTTTAGATATGGGCTTTGAATTCCTGATCTTTCCAAGACTTTTATCATGAAATGGTAATTTTTAACTTCCATAATTTCAAACATACAAACATTAAGAGTTGGCACCTTGGAGAAAGTAGGTGAGTTGGTACCTGATGCATTATGTCACCTATTTCAAATATTGCCCTGCTGTTAATATGCTCTTCATGGGCTCAGAGTTTTCTAAAAGATTTTACCATGTTGAAAGGCAGATGGGGAGGGGATCTGCCAATTAGAGTCCCAGCTGAGACCCACACAACTGTACTCATCAGTAAGCATGAAGTTGAACCATTCAAGCAATCCCTTAATTAATACCACAGGAGATGTGCCAAGCCTTTCACAGGCTACTCCAACACATCACACGTATCCTTTGGCTTTACAAGCATCATGATAAGAATGTGGAGACCTGTTCTCTCTTCTTTCAGATTAAAAAACAGCTTTAAATTTTATCCTTCCCTTACAACATTTAATTCCGTGATTCTTTTCCTCCAAGTTGATGGGAACAATGTTTCCACCCCTGGCTTAAAAGAAAATAAAGGCATATATTCTCCATGCCATCAAACTCAAGCTAAAAGCCTGCTAAGGTTGAATTCAGAGAAAAATAATTTTGTAAAGAGAGCCAGATATAAAATTTAGCATGAAGAGGTGAGAGAATAAGGAAGCATTAAATCAAGCAGTATGCTTGATAAGTTTATTATTACTATTATTGAGAAAAGTCAACCTGTAATTTATACTCTGTTACAGATTTATGATATCAATATAATAGCTTATAATTATAAAAATAATGTAACTCAGCAAGTAGTATTTTTAGAGGAATTATTAAACACCATTTGTCAAATCAATGGCATATCATAGTTAAATTTGCTAACACACATGCCTACTACATGATTTTTATCAATTTAAAACTCTATAGCACAGCTGTGAATTGAAATATAATTCTGATTAAATTTTAGTGTAAAACAAACATTACAAATGTTCTATTAGATTCTACCCCAGGAAAGAAGACACAAGCATATATGTTTAACCATTGAAAAATGTTGAGAACAAGATGCTTCCTGTACCCTGTTTTCCTGTGAATTTGTTTTGTGTTCAGTATCTTCTTGTAGAAAACCTGAAGGAACTGGAGCCTTTTCTCTGGTGGAAATGGATTCTCTGTACTTGATAAGCCCAATTTATAAAATAATATATTTGCATATATATACTCAACATATATCAAATGAATGAGCGTTTCTTGAACTTGATCAAATCGTGCATACACATAAAGAGCTAAATTTTGCATGCTGTATATTAACAGTGCCTGGAAATATGAAAATACACTTACACTTTGAAATTTATCACTGCATAGTGAAAAAGATTGTAATCAGGGAATTAAAGTGTTTGTATATTAATCAGTCAAGGCCAGGATGACTTACATAATTTGAAATAAGTTACTCAGCCTCTGTGTGGTTCAAGTTCCTTATCCACAAAATAAGAGTCACTTTCTCTTATAGGATTGTTTTTCTTGAGGGCCTAAATATGCATTTCATATAAAGAATTTATAACTGTTTCATCACATACAATAAGACAGGATCAGCTACTGTCATTGTAATTAACATACTGAAGAAAAAAACTTAAGAAGCAGATTTTCAGCTACATAATGTTCTTGATTTTATTGTGTCTGTATGTGTGTGTGTGTGTGTGTGTGTGTGTGTGTGTGTGTATGATATGTATGAAAATCCAAACTCTTGTATATTCTAGGTGATCATCTCAGACAGTTTTAGTTGTATCTTGTTAGAACTATTTGCCATTCTTCCTATCTTGTCTGTTAGTGCATTTGTTAGATATTGCATAAATTCCAATCTTTTAAAAAATTTTGAATGGGTGTCTTGGGGTTTCTATTGCTGTGAAGAGACAACATGGCCATGCAACTTATATAAAGATAAATATTTAAATGGGCTTGATGTATGGTTCAGAGATTCATTCCATTATTGTCATGAAAGGAAGCATGATGGCATGCAGACAGACATGGTACTAGAGAGGTAACAGAATTCTACAACCTGATCAGCAGAAAGCAGGAAGAGAGGGCTACACTAGGCCTGGTTTGAATATCTGAGACCCACAAAACCTGCCCCTCGTGACACACTTCCTATGACAATGCCATAGCTACTCCAATAAGGCCATACCTCTTAATTATGGCCCTTTTTATGAGTCTATGGAGGCCGTTTTTTTCAAATCACCAAGATAGATATATTTAATAATTCAAGAAATTCTTGTTACATACCTACTGCATTTAATCATTGCTACTATTTAATGAAATAATGACAAAAGAGTGTGTTATTCCAGTCTCATCATATATTAGAGTAGGATTTAGGTTAACACAAGGTAGACTGTCTACTTGTTATAGAAAGAAAATCACCAGCTTCTACTTTAAATGAAAACCCATGCAAGCAAGCACACGCACACACACACACACACACACACACACACACACACACACACACACACACACACACACACACACACACACACACACACACACACACACACACACACACACACACACACACACACACACACACACACACACACATACACACACGCATGCATGCACACATGCACACACACACATACACACATGCACGCATGCACACATGCACACATGCACACACACACAAACACACACACACATGCACACACACACACAGACATATATAATTTGTTACTATATGTAGAAAACATCTGCTAATTTAGGGCCAAATCCATCTTCAGACTAATTGACTACTATAGTACTAAATCTGGATTTGGTAGGCGTTGGTGTTTTCTGCCTAGCACCTGCATGCTGCTGTTCATGTAAGCACTATGTTTATTCTTGCAGCTAGTCTACTAAATTAAAGAGTTGTTAAATCCTTCTATGTGCCAGGCTCTGAGAGAAACCCTGACCCAAGCACTGATAAAAGTTTCAATCCTTGCCTCCAGAGAGTGGTAGAGAAATAGATACATAAACAGAACATGAGCTCATTTATACTGAGGGTGTGAGCTGAGTTCTTTGGAGGTTGTGTAGGCAAATCAAATAAAGACTTGTAAGAGTTTAGAGTCTGGAAAAGAGAGGGAAAGTGTAAATGTAGTAAAAGAAAGTATATGAAACTTGGAGTCTATGAGAAAATCTTACATCATTATTCTTTATGTTTATTAATGGAAAAAAAAACAGAAGACATATTTTGAAAGTAGAATGAAAATTAGAAAGATACTAGGAGAAACGACCAAGCAACAACAACAAAAGAAAACAAATAAACAGTGTCAGGAGAAAACAGTGAATAATAATATTCTTTTTTATTAGATATGTTCTTAATTTACATTTCAAATGCTATCCTGAAAGTTCCCTATACCCTTCCCCTGCCCTGCTCCCCTACCCACCCACTCCCACTTCTTTGCAATACCAAGGGGCCTCTCTTCCCAATGATGGCCGACTAGGCCATCTTCTGCTACATATGCAGCTAGAGACACAAACATACTACAGTGTGAGGCAAATCTTGCTGGTCTTTAGACTAAAAAGAATTCCCTTACAGCCTGGAATGGAACATATAAGGTGTTAAGGGAATGTTTTTAGATATTTAGAACTTTAAAAGATTCTGTTTTATGGAGAAACAAAAATACCTTATGTATAAAATATGTCAATTGACTATCTGAAAACTTTTCTAAGGGTGAACAACAATATTAAATTCCTCTTCATATGCATGGCCACTCTGTACTTCTTAAGTTATAAAAAAACAGACATGTGTCTGACATTTCACATTCATAAGTTTTCAAGGCCACTCAGATGTCTGACTTAAGATTGTTGTTTGATCAGGAAAAATATCCTGATGAATAGATAAGAGAGAGATATGGAAGTTGCTTTATATGGAAGTAAAAGGCCTGTTCTGTTGCTGTCACCCACTTTGTTTCTGATATTTATTCACACAAACTCAGACAGCAATAACAGTATCTATCTGAGACTTAGAACAAGCAGTTTCCCAATTATTTGCCTTAATCTATTCTTCATAAGTTTTGTTGAAGACCTGCATAGTTCAACTGAACTTTGGTCTTTTGAACGTGCCTTTATGTTGTTGCAAACATCATCTACTTATGATTCTTATGTAACCTGACTATGAAGAATGAGTTCTATATTATCCCTCATGACTGAGAGTTTTGGTTGGAACCTGAATTCACAAGGACTTGCAAAAATACTAGAAAAGGAAATACTGAATGGGGACCCTGAGTACAGAGTTAAGAACCAGTGGGAATTTGGTTTTGGTTGATTAAATTTGTCCACCTGGTTAAAGTAATAAATCTTAAAAGTTCACATGTTGTTTGTGGTTGCTATCTTGTTTTCTGACATCCCATCCTGAATAAAATTCAAACTACAATGGGAAGAAAGGAGCAAATCAAAAATCTCTACTGGGACCTCATCCTTTGTGGTCTGACAAGCAAGGAAATGAGCTCTTAAATTGCTTCTAAGGGAAGCAGCATTCAGTACAGCTCATTAGCACTTGTCACGCTGTGGGTTGTTTGAGCTTAGATGCATACCTACTTTTCTTCTGCACTATGTCCTATCTAACATATGTAATATATCCAAAACTGCATCCTCCAGACTCCCGTGTCAAATAACATCGGGTTGAATATGGCTAAATAAATAAATAAATAAATAAACAAATTATAAGCAGGACCCCATGGTATCTGTAGAATCAACTGCTTCAACAATTCTGATTTCCTATGGTTCCAAATACGTGGAGATGATGCAGGTTTCTAAGCTCTGGAAACACTATTGGATTGTGTTCCTTCAGTTTGGTAGTGGTGAAAGATGACTGTGGGCTCACCTGTGGTTGTCTTTTCAAACTTTCTCTAAGTTTGTTTCTATTACTTACACAACTGGCTTCCTTGGGTAAATTTGGCTTGTTTTCAATCTTTAGAGCAGTGTTTGCTATTTTGACTTAAAGTAACTGGAGTCATTTCTTGTACCAGGGTTAGTCTAAGGATGGAAAATTTAAGCTAAGTATCACAGGTAAAAAATATATATTTTCTAGAGTGGTCAATGATTTACAGTAATGCTAGGATTATATAAATGATTACCTATAGTTTCTGAGAATAAAGTGCCCATCTGAGGAAAGACTGTAGAAGAGGTATGAGTCGTTTCCCGTGGTATTCACTGTGACAGTTGGGATGTTTACTCAAGTTACAGTGGAAAACCCAGTTTACCTGGCACATGAACAGACTTGCAGAGAAAAGGTGATAGAAAATGTAGGCTCGGGTCATTGGTTTCTCCTCTCAAATGCACAAAAAGCAGCAAGAGCTACAAGTTAATATTTGATTCACCTAGCAAGACCGTTCAGTAGGTAAAAGCAAGTGCTGTTGAAGCATGACAACCTGCATTCCAACCACTAAGCTAAAGGCTAGAGGGAAAAGAACAGAACTATGATCTCCATATGTGTACCATGTCATGTTCACAGCCATGCACAAGCAGGCATACACACATTTATACTCACAAAATAATAATAATAAAGATTTTTAACAATCTTTTGGTTCTGGGAGTTGCAGAGAAAACATGCTGCTCACCGGGATATACTCACCAAGATCCTTCACTCTTGAAAAATTATACATGAGGATGAAAATCAGTTGTACTGTCAATTACAGCAAGTGAACTCATTGACAAAGATGGAATAGGGCTACAAAAAGTAGGGTGAATATTTCACGTAGACTCAACTGAGTCTATGAACCATTATTAATCTTCTTTTGTGAGAAGAATCTCTGTATCCTTCCTTCTTCGAGGAAGCTAGCTTTATCAACAACAGAATGCATTCTTACGAAGAAGTTTGAAGCATGTGCCCAATGTTTAGAAAAAAAAAAAAAAAAAAGAGAGAGACAATTTTTTTCTTGAGCACTGAGTCTTGAATCTGTGGTTATCTTCTACCAACCACAAAATAAGAAGAACAAGAGAAGGCCTGGTCCTCTTTAAATCAACTCAGTAGTAGCTTTGAAACCAGAAGAATGCAGCCACCATTAGAATTACAACCTGGCTTTCTTTCTATAAACTATCAGATTATATCTCTTCTTAGTATCTACATTCACAAAATCCAGTAAGAGCTGAAGGTTAGAGAGGCATGGCTGATTCATAAAGGCAAGGCTCAAACACAGAAGGTAGGTAGGACAGTATGGGAAACCTCCTGAACTCAGAGCAAAGCAATGGAAATTATCAAGTAGATTCCACTTTTGCTCATCTTCACCCACGCCATGTCCAAATCTTTAGAAGCCCACCGCCTGTTTTGGCAAGTAGCATCAGGAGTAAACACCTACCCTGCTGTTTTTGTTTCTAATTAGCTGGTCTCCTCTCTTTTCCCTTACTTTTTTTTTTTTTTTTTTTTGAAATAGAGAATTTTTGCATGTATCTTGGAAGAAGGAACTTTTCTTTTTGTCTTTTTGTTTTGTTTTGTTCTTTTCTGTTGTTTTTACAGGTGCTTGCAATTGAGTTTCCCCTAGGTCTCCCAATAGGATGTAGGTTTTGTACTATGGAATAGTTCTGGAATAATTGAGGTTTGGTAACTCTGACGAGTAGACTGAATAGCGTTTTCATGATGAGGTAAGCATAAGCCTTTGGGGATGAAGAACAGACAGAATGTAACAGATTAGACCTGGACCTTTCCCAAAAGTTTGTGTGGTAAAGGATTTGGGTTTCAGCCCGTAGCTCTATCAGAAGGAAGCAACATCTTTAGGAAATGAGCACTAATGCATAGCTGTCTGGTCACTGATGACAAGCCTTTAGAGGGATGGTGGGATTACCGCCCAGTTCCTTCTCTTCCTATAGCGTTTAGCTCTAAGTGACCAGTGTCTCTCTGTCGTGTGGTCATGCCATGATGCATTGGGTTACAGCAGGCTGTAAATAATTTGGCTTATTACTGATAGACTAAAATCTTCAAAATAATAAGACAAAATAAAACTTAATTCTTTATAAGTTTGTTATCCTAAGTATATTGTTACAGTAATAGAAAGCTGACTGACACGGGACATTATTAAATAGATCAGTGAAAGGTGTTCATCTTGGACTTGTTTCCTAAACATGTACCTATCACTGGCTAATAAGAAATTAGAACCATAAACTAGACTACAATCAAACTCTCAGATGTAAATAAACCTGTAGAAGACCGTAATAGTCTTCTAGGCAAAGCTTTTTGTCTGAGGGCAGAGTTTATGGTAAAACTAATGAATCTCTTGCCCATGAGCTCCCTCTTACTTTTCCATGATTGTGAAATGAGTTCACTGTTTGGAAACAATCATATGCCGAAGAAACGGATATAAATAAGGCATTTTGCAAATCTACTAATGGATGTTCTGGCATGAGTACTTCAAACAAGGAAGGCAAGTTCATGTGTTTGTAATCCCAGAAAGACGAACTGCTGCCTCACACCTGTGGAAAAGAGGTCAAATCTAATCTAGTTGCAAGAGCTACTAGCAGGTTCACAGATGGTGTCCAGATCAGCCTAAATGAGGACAAGCCTATGTTTTTTTTATCCCATATCTATGCCACTTTTCTCTTTACATGTATGTAGGACACTTGAAGTGGCCTTGGGGTATTTAGGGGCAAAGGGTGATTTACATATGCAGGATGGTCCACCTCATTCATTCATGTGGTTATTTAAACCACCAGTTAGACAACCCTGAACTATTAATTAGTCTTAGCCTCTTACACACATTCTAGTTCTGGAAATACTCTTCTTAAAGTCCTTCTCATTGGAAATATTACAGTTGTATTATTCATAGCCTTTTCCCTGTAAGTTAAAACATAATCACTAACAATGAGTTAATACATATTAATAATTTATATTTATATATACATATATATGTATATACACATACACACACACACACACACACACACACACACACACACACACACATATATATATATATATATATATATATATATATATATATATATATATATATATATACCATACAGCTTGACATATTCAAGAGTGTTCTTTTTCAGCCTTCTATATCAGGCTACTGTGAAACCTATATGCTGGGCCAGAAGCAAATGTACAAATTTATCTGTAAGGCATATGCATGCTTTTGCTTCAGTTCATTGGTCTTTAAGAACACACTATGAGGGAATATGGAGAGGGTTAAGTGAAAAGCAAAGGAACTGTTAATGTCATATTTTGTGAGTTTGAGCCATCTGCTTTTACTAAATGTCTATGCCTTCTGTATCAGCCAGAAACCTGGTCTCACACACAGCATTGCTACTTTACTTTACAATGAAATCTTGGAGCCAATCTCAGATATAGTGATTCTACAGTTAATATCAACACAATATGTGAAGGTAAGATGATTCATGAGTTCTATATTTCATCATTCATTTGGAACCTGCTAAAGAGCCTCCCAGCAAGCCAATCTGCCCCGAGTACTCTCCTCATTATTATCTGTGCCTTGTCATTAGGTACAGGTGTCAGAGCAGACTGCAGCTCAGACTCAGTCTGCTACACAACAGTCTAACACTCCAAGTTTTTCTCCAAAATGACAGCTTTATGAACTTCCTAATAAATGTAACAGGGAACATGGTCTAGGATTCAATAAAAATTTAGAATACTGTAGCACAGATTCTTCCTAACGGCAGCATAATGAGTATTAAGTTGCCTTTAATTTTAGAGAAAGAGTCCCCAACATACAATATAAATTTAATGAATCCAGCCTGTCTTTACCCAACTTACATACTAAATCTCTGATCTCTATATTGTAATTATAGCTTGACATTTCTTTTTGTTTTTTTTCATTTATTTTCTGTTATTTTTATTGGTTATTTTAATTTATATTTCAAATGTTATCCCACTTCCAAGTTTCCCCTCCACAAGCCCCCTATCCCATACACCCTTCCCACTGCTTCTATGAGGAAGCTCCCCCACCTACCCACCCAATCCTGCCTCACTGCCCTATCATTCCGCTACACTAGGACATTGAACTTCCACAGAACAAAGGGCTCCCCTCCTATTGATGACAGATAAGACAATCATGTACTACATATGCAGTTGGAGTCATGGGTACCTCCATGTGTACTCTTTGGTTAGTAGTTTCGTCCCTGGGAGCTTTGAGGGTTCTGAGTGATTGATATTGTTGTTCTTCCTATGAGGTTGCAAACCCCTTCAGTTTCTTCAGTCCTTCTTCAAACTACTCCATTGGGGACTATGTGTAGAGTCCAATTGTTGGCTGTGAGCATCTGCATCTGTATTGGTTAGGCTCTGACAGAGCTTCTCATGGGACAGGTATACCTAGCTCTTGTCAGCAAGTGCTTCTTGACATCAGCATTAGTGTCTGGGTTTAGTGTCTGCATATGGGATGGATCCCTAGGTAGGGTAGTCTCTGGATGGCCTTTCCTTCAGTCTATGCTCCAATCTTTGTCCCTGGATTTCCTTTATACAGGAAGAATTCTAGGTTAGTAATTTTGAGATGGGTGGGTAGTCCCAACTCACAATTATGAAGAAACAGCAAAATAAATTTCTGTCTGACTTGTTTTACTTAACATAATAGCATCTACATCTATCAACCTTGGTGCACAGTTTGGTATTCCATTCTTCTTTGTGGATGAATAGTAGTCTAGATACCATTTGTAACATTTTCTTTTCTTTACTCTTTCATCTGCTGAATGGCACAAAGCCTGATTACATATCATAGCTCTGATTAATAGAGTGTGAATAAACATAAATAAATAAAAACAATATCAACAAAAAAACCTCAATATGACAAAAAGAAATACAAAATCAAAACCAAAAGGCACACAACAAATGTGGAGTCTTTTTTATTGGTCATCTACTCCTGAGCATGGAGCCTGCAGTGAAGTGTACTTAGATATACCCAGTGACCCTCCATTGTAGAAACTGAACTTCCCTTCACCATCAGGTATCAATGCAAATAGTTTCTTGGTTAGGAGTGGAACTTTGTGTCTAGTTCTCCTTTAAAATGCTGGGATTTTATCCGGCTTGAAAGTGTGTAGATCTTGTGCATGGTGTCACAGTCTCCACTGTGTACATGTGCATCAACTCTGTTGAGTCTGAAATATGATCTCATCTAACACCCCTGTCTCCGGAATTTCAGACATTCCATTTAGCATGGCTGGTCTGTTATCACTGGATTATCAGCCAAGAATAAATAGTTCATTTGAAAATTAAGCATTTATTATCTGGAAAGTTTTTATTTATTTCCAAATGCTCAAATCCCCTTGAGGTAAATTGAAATAAAAAAATTACAATAGTATGAAAACATGGTGACCTATTAGGGTCTATAATTTATGAGTACAGAGCAAAGTATTGTTAATTTCACTTACCACTTGCTACCAAGTAAAGCACAAGCCATTTCTCAACAGATAATTTAAACATGTTTGCAGTTTATTCACGTAGAGTCAATAGGCACAAAATCTTATAAGGCCATTTTCTACATTCTTGCTGGTTCAGGAAAGAAAAATGTATACAAATAATTAATTTAAGGCTCACAGATAAACATACATTTATAACTTCAGACTATTAGATATAGCTTTATTGTATTTCCACTGGCCTTCTATTTGTTTATTTGTATAATAAAAATAATTTGTATTCATTTACTGGATGTGAAACAGTATAATGGATTATATTTTCTGATGTGTTCAGAAAACTTGAGAAATAATTCCAGATAATTGCAAATAGTTACAAATATTAAAAATAAATTAATTGATAAATAGTTGATAGATTTTTGAATTTAATTTGTTGAGTCAGTATTTTGAATTCAGATAATTTTAGAAGAGTGCTTTTGTTTGAAACTACCAGCAAACAAAGTAAGGGTTACAAATTTGGTAACACTGATTCCATAAATCTATGTTTTTCCATGCGGTTCTCACAATCAATAGTATGACTAATCTCTAAAAGATCATTAAAGATGTAAATCCATATACTGAACCCAAATCCACGTGGTTACAAATTTATGTGAATCAAAATGTATGTTTTAGTGTTCTGAATGATTCTAAATCCATGTGATCAGAAACAGCCTCAGAATCAGTTTCATTCTACGTGTCACACAGCACCTGAGATTTATATAGACCCCTGTCCCAAGAGATTCAGTCTGCAGCTCTTTCACTCACTCCTCCAGATCCTTGCCTATGTTTCTGAATCTGAGTGTGTTAGCTATAGTTTCCACTGCTATGAAGAGACACCATGACCAAGGCAACTCTTTTGGGGGAAAATGTTTAATATTTAATTTATTGAATTGATTTATTGAAATTTAACTAGACCTTCATAGGAAATACTAAAATACGGAACTGTAGGTGGTTTCAAGTCCATTTTAAATATTTTAACTCCGCAATTACCAATTTTGAAACCCTGCAAATTTCAGACACCTGTACTGTAGAATAATGCCACAAGAATATCACTAATTTTAAGTTGGATTTTTAAAATTTATGTATCAGTGCTCCTTCCGAATTGAGCCTAGTGGGCATTCATTGTTCACCCATTTCCAGGGCAAAACATTTTTTTTTTCTTTTTACTCTTCTTTTTTTTTTATTATTCTTTAATTTTTCTTTTCTTTTCTTTTCTTTTTTTTTTTTTTTTTTTTTTTTTTTTTTTTTTTTTTTTTTTTTTTTTTTTTTTTTTTTTTTTTTTTTTTTTTTTTTTTTTTTTTTCTTTACAGTCCAGACATTATCTCCCTTCTGGCTTACCCTCTGACTGTTTCATACCTCCTCCCCATGCCACCCCCCACCTTCCCCGGCCCCTATCCTCAAGAGGATGTCCCCACACCAGCAGACCTCCCCACTCTCTGGGGCCCCAAATCTCTCAAGGGTTAGGTGCACCTTCTCCTACTGAATCCAGACCCAGCAATCCTCTGCTGTATATGTGTAGGAGGTCTCAAATCAGCTGGTATATGCTGCTTGGTTGGTGGGTCAGTGTCTGGGAGATCCTGGGGTTCCACGTTAATTGAGACTGCTGGTCTTCCTATGGGGTTGCCTTCCTACTCTACTTCTTCCAGCTTTTCCGGAATTCAACCACAGCAGCTTCTGTCAATTGGTTGGTTGCAAATATCTGCATCTGACTCTTTCAGCTGCTTGTTGGACCTTTCAGAGTGCAGTCGCGATAGGCACCTTTTTGTAAGCACACCATAGCAACAGTAATAGTGTCAGGCCTTGGGACCTCCTTCTGAGCTGGATCCCAATTTGGACCTGTCACTGGACCTCCTTTTCCTCAAGCTCTTTTTCATTTATTTTTCCTGCAGTTCTTTCAGACAGGAAAAATTCTGAGTCAGCTTTTGACTGTTGGATGCCAACCCCATCCCTCCAGTTGATGCTCTGGCTTTCTACTGGAGGTGGACTCTACAAGTTCCCTCTCCCCACTGTTGAGCATAAACCAAGCTGTACCACTCTTGGACATATATGCAAAATATGCCCCATGAGGCCACAGGGGCATGTGTTCTACTATGTTCATAGCAGCCTTATTTGTGATAACCACATGCTGGAAACAACCCAAATATCCCACAAAAGACGAATGGATGCAGAAAATGTGGTTCATTTACACAATGGAATACCACTCAGCTATTAAGAAAGAAAACATCATGAGTTTTGCAGGCAAATGTATGGAACTAGAAAATATCATCCTGAGTGAGGTAACTCACATCCAAAAGGTCATGCATGGAATGTTCTCATTAATAAGTGGACATTAGCCCAAAAATTACAGAATACAATCCACAGACCTCAAGAAGGCTAACAAGCCAAAGGATCCAAGTTAGGATGCCTCAATCTCACTTGGGAAGGAGAAGAAAGCAATCACAGGAGTGAAGATGGAGGGAGTGACCTGGGCAGGAAAGGCGACAGGCAGGAAAAAAGGGGAATATGATCAGGTACTAGGCAGAAGAGTACTGAAGTCCTGAAAGTCAGCAGAAAGAATGGAAACAGGCAACCTCAGGAGGTAGGTAGGATGTGGGGGGTTCCACTAGAATGAACCAAAGACCTGGGAGGTGAGAGACTCTCAGGGCTTAATGGGAGGGACTTTAGAGGACCAAACATCCTTACAAAGGAAAACATTGAAATGGGGCTGGCTTATAGTTTCAGAGGTTTAGTAAATTATCATAACAGGAAGCATGGTAGCATACAGGCAAACATGGTGTTGGAGAAGGGTTGAAAGTTCTTCCTCTTGATTCCAAAGTAACCAGGAGAGATTAGCATCCTGAGGCATCTAGGAGGAAGCTCTCTTCCTCAATAGGAGGAGCCTGAGCATAGGAGACTTCCAAAATCCATTCCCACTCAGAAACTTCCTCCAACCTGGCTATACTGTACCACTCCCTATGGGCCAAGTATATTCAAACATCCACAAATTTTACCCAGAGATAAAGATTTACACAAACGACCATGCTCTCTTTAAACATGGATTTTATTCAATATTTAGTAGTAAAATTGATAGGTGTCCTTTCAGGGTATGTGGGGAAGGAAAAGATGATTTAAATTTGTTTATTCTCCTAGATTCTTTCTCACTGTGTGATCTTAGCTGAGTTCATCCCTTAATTTTAACAGTACTATCTGAACATCAACTATTTATAGAGAATGACCATTGTATCTTTTTGAATGCCTTCATTTATTTTAAAGCTTGTTACATTTCTAAATTATAATCACGTGCTAGCTTCGGCAGCACATATACTAAATTATAATCACACCAATTCTTCTTTATCCTCTCCCTCCTATAACTCTCCTATGTACTCTACCTCTTACTGTCTTTCAAATTCATTGATATGTGTATAAATATATATATACATTATATATTGTACATATATTTAATTATATATAATATATAGAGAGATATATACATATACTTCCAGATAGATAGATAGATAGATAGATAGATAGATAGATAGATAGATATACAGATAGATATACAGATAGATATACAGATAGAGATAGAGTTAGAGATAGAGACAGATATATATGTATGCATGTGTATTTATATATTATATATTGTACATTATATAGAGTTCACATAATGTTGCTGAGAGTTGCTCTTTGTCTACAGTTGAGACCTCATGAGTTTTTTCCTGTCCATATTAAGGTACCATTGCTGTCAACCTTGTTCAGTTTTTGTTTTGACAGCCATGTTGGTGAGCCTTCATGAGTGTATGTTCTGACATTTCTAGGAGACATAGTCTCACAGCAAATTTCCTCTTCCTCTGTATTAAAATCCTTCCTCCCTCTCTTCTACAATAACCCCTGAGCCTTACAAACATGAGCTCTGTTGTAGATAAATCAGTTAAGAATGGGATGCACAACTCTCCATTTTGATTGGTTGCAATTTTCTGAAATGGTCTCTGTTGCTAAGATGTTTCTTTAATGAAGGTTGCTAACTATCCATATCTCAAAGTATAAGGACATGTATTTAGAATTTAATTTGGAATTATTGTGCAAATTAAGCTTTAGTTACAGTTCTTTAGCTTTTTCTATTATGGTTTTCTATCATATATATCCAGGCCTCTCATTATGAATGTTTTTCATATTATAATGATGGCTATTGATTAACTTGCATCCATCATTTTAACTTAAATTAAGAAACTGTTTTATTTTGTTTATTTTAAAAATTCTATGTATTAGTGATTTTTTTCCCTTTCTATAACAAAACAATTTTGAAGAAGGAAGGGCTTATTTGGTCTCACGGTTTCTGAGTAGAGCCCCATCATGAAAGAGCAGGATGGTGAAAGCGACTTTTGTCCATGACTCCTTCTGGGTTACCAAAGGAATTATAGAGGATGGAAAGCACAGCAGATAGGTTCCTATATTTTCAGTTTCAGATCCCAGTTTATGGGTGCTGCTGCCTATAGTTAGTGTCTTCCCTCCTCATTTTTAACATCTCTGGAGATGGACCAGGTGACTCCAAACACAGCAAGTTGACAGTGATGATAAACATTATCCTAAAAATCACTGTAACACAATTATAGTATATGCTTAATTTAAACATATTTAATTTTTTTTTAAAAATAACTTACATATATATAAAAGTTTTCCTTGGCCTTGTCATTAGTCTGACAGTGGCTTTAAGTAATCAGGTTAGGATTATGTATCCTACAGTAACAAACAGTTGCAAATTTCTCAGTGGCTTTGTATGACATAGCATGTTTGAGGGCTCATATAAATAAGTATATTATAATCATCTCAGGGGTATGAAGAAGTATCTTATAGTGATATTTATTTGCATGTCACTCAACACTAATAATATTGAAAAGAATTTCCCTGGGTCTTTGTTTTTGCTTGTTTGTTTTTGCTTTTTGCTTTTGGGTTTTTTTGTCCTCTATATAAGTTCTTTAAAGAAATACATATTCAAATCTTTGCCTATTTTTATTGGGATGTTAACAGTTTTAATCATGACGGGTCAACCATGTTATCATCTTTACTTCACATATTTGGCCTCTAGATCAGAAGGAAATGAATTTATTCCATTCAGCCCATAGTCAACATTGTTTTGTTATGCCAGTGCTAGCTAACTAGACACTAGCATTTTTCTATTTGTTCTTAGAATACAGTGATGCTATTGGACATAATCCCACATGCTCTAATAAACTCTGTTCATTAAATAAGCTCTATCTTTGCTAGCAAGGCCATTACTCCAGTTCCAGGATTGGCTTCAGTGGTATCTTGATCCGCGCCCCGTCCCGTCCCGCAGGAAGAAGACACAGACCAATCGGGTTCCTCGACTTAAGTTCGTTTACTCAGTCTTTTATGCATGCAGTTACAGCTTAAGCGTAATAGTAAATTCTTTTCTCTCTCTCTACTGGAACTATCCCCACCAGGAGCAACCAATTAAACCCTATCCTGGCCACACACAGAATGCCACGTAGCTCCTGCTCATACGCCAGGAATTCTCGGGCTTCAACTTCACATTCTCGGGCTTAGAATCATGTCACTGCCAACACAGCCTAAGGCCATATTAGGAGTTATTTATGCCAGCAAAACTGATAAGGCCGAGGCAGGCAGCGCCATTTTCAAGGCGCGGCCGCTAGGCTCCCTACAGTATCTCTCTGTATATTCAACCTAAAATACCACCTCTTATTCTCATCACACTAAAATTAATTTCAGAAAATAAAATGACAGCTATAACCAGTAATTTCCGGTCACAAGATTTCCCTATTTAAAATATTCATCTCTGGTTATAAAAGAAAAGTTTCTTATTTTCTTAATTTTTAGATAATTTTCAGATAATCAGAATTTTAGATAAGATAAATTTCTTTCTAGAGAATATCATTTGCTTTTCTTTCTGTGATAAAACATTAATCAATCAAAAGCAACTTGTAGAGGAAAGAGTTAGTTTCATGTAAGAACTCCCAGTTCACCATCTATCACTAATAAAAGTCTTGTGGGGAACAGAAAGCTCAAACCTGGTGTCAGGAACAGAAGTAAAAGTATAATGAGCACAGTCAATGAGCTTTATTGGAGAGCTATCAATTATATTGTACCTGTTTTGCTTCATCTTTCTTAGAATCACCATGGAAACACACCTCTGGGTATGTCTTTGAAGGTGTTTCCAGAAGTGTTTCACTGAGGGGATTCGTCATGAATATGGGCAAATCCAGTCGAGTTCCTGGAGTTTTGGACTAAATGAAATGGCTAACGCAATCTGTGCACCCCCATTCTTCATTCTCTACTTCCTGACTGTGCATATGGTGTGTCCAGCCATGCCAACCATCACCCTCTTCTCTCATGACTTCCCCATCATGATACACTGTGCCCTGAATTCTGAGCACAAACATGCCCTTTCTTCCTTAAGTGATTTAGTTGGGTATTTTGCTACAGCAGTAATCAAAGTTATTAGTGCACTAAAATAAAATGGTTTTTGTCTTAGTCCTTTCCTTTACAGGGACTTTGTTTTCCCCATTGGAACGTGTCTCTTCCCTTACCTGCTGAAGAGCTGTGTCTTCTGGGAGTATTAGATTGAAATTCAAGGATACAATTTTCTTATTACACAACTCTACAGGTATAACAGCATCTTGTGGGCTTTTTAACCTTTGTAATACAATATAGTTTACTAAATCTTTAGTGAACAAATTCTCGATTTTCATATCTTATATTGATATTTAATTTAAACGTTTTGCTTTTGAAATTTTCATATATGAATATGGCATTTACATTTTCCATCCTTTTTCTCCCTTCTCCATGTCCTTGTGTTTAGGGCTGACCCCTTACTTGGTAGTGGAGAAAGGATTGGGGCACTTGTTTCATGAGAAGACTGATTCTCCTTCTCTCAAGAACCCATTATTTGCCTATAGCTCTTCATTCAGTGGTGGGACTTTGTAGCATTTACCTTTTTGAGTTGGCTTGTCAACCAGTATTGTCACTACACATATCTTGCCTAGGACAAGATGTTTTTTGACATCTCATGAGTGCAGCACCTGGGTCATATCTAGAGGATATTATTTTATGGCCTATCTTTTGGTTCTGTCCCTTCTTTTAAGATGTTCCTTGAGGTTTAACCAAATACCATTTGAAGGTAAACTGCTCTGTACTCCAGTTAAGAGAAGCCAACAGCAGCATTGTATAAGAAGTTAAAGGTTATCTTTTCATTTATTTTTCTCCGTTTGGTAAAATATTCCATTACAAATTTGAGAACATTTTAATTGAATATGAGCATAACTAAAAACCTATCACACATTCAATTTTATTCAAAACAAACATGGAGTTACAATGAGGGTACATTTTACTTGTTATCATTATCAATTATGAATGTTGCCTTTTGGCTCTACTCCTCAAATGCGCACTCATAGTTTATAAAGATGCTGGTAATTCATTTTGTTTACAAATCACAAGAAACAATTTACATACAGAGCTGGAGTTTTTAGACATTTCTCCCCAGAGGGCGTTTATATTTGATAAATTGCTGATAGAAATGCAAGGCAATTAAGTCCTGGTGACCTTGGCAGCCAGGAGATGTATTTTTCATCAGCATAATATTGCTGCTTTATTATATCCTATACACAAGATAGCATGTCAGACCACTATCACGTGTCATTTCTTATCCTTCAAATGCATGTTAAGATTTTATTTTGCGCTGATTGAATTCTTGTGACAGCTTGCTGTTTATTAGGCCAAACTGAATGCATTCTTACAATGTCTACTTTTTCACGGAAATAAAAGCCTCCCAATTGCCAAAAGTCAAAACAAGCATGCATGTATGCACTGATTTTGATCTTACTTTTTTTGTTTTGATACCATAAATCAAATATTCTATTATATTCTGCATTCTTATCTTGCTGCATTTGAAAATGTTTTATGCACTATTCTACCCATCACCATATCAATAGAGCACTTTCATCTGGTGTGCACACTGCCTCTCTTTTCTCAGAGGTAACCTTCCCCAGGAGTTAGTATGTTTGTCTGCAAGCCTTTCTTTCTGTTTCTGTAAAACAATTCATAGGGTGGTGAATGGATCCCTTGCTCTAATTATTCTGCCCTTCCCCTGCCCCCCAGGTTATTTCCTACAAGAAACATAGTATATAATATTTACTCTCACCAGCTTAGTGATTTCATAATGCTGTACCCTACCAAATATTCTTTGATATATTATTATTTTCTGCTCAAGCATCTGGAGCTTACCTTGTTATTATCATAAATGATGCTGGATGTTTTTTGTTTCATGATAATTTTCCTTCAGATGATGCCTGTGGATAATAACTCCCATAAACTGGCATCTATTGTTAGTCACTTGGTAGCTATTGCATCTGATTCACTGTTTTGATGCTCCAAAGCCTCACACAGCTCCCAGTGCCTACATTAGTCCTCTCCTTTCATTACAAAAACATTGTGAGTCAGGAAAAAAAAATGGAATAACATAATGCAATTAGAGAGAGAGAACATTCACCTAACAATTATTGGAGCAAATTATTATCAGTACTTTATTTTAGCTATTGCAGGTAATCACTTACTGAGCTTAATTTATAAAGTGAAATTTATCATAGGTCAATATGTATAAAATCAAAATATATGCACAGTTTGCTATTATCTGAGGATCCAGTAATCTATCAGAGGCCTTGAAACATATTCTCTATGGGAGAGAGGAGAAGACTGTAGTCATAATTTACTCTATTAGTTGTTAATGTTTCTGTTGTACTCACTTTAAAATTTAGGATGAATTTTCTTCCAAATGAGTTGAAGAGCTTCATGATGGACTGACATCTTGAATAACTAAGATGGTTGACTCTCAACTTATTTGGTAGTTTAACCTTTACTTGCATGAATAAATTATCCTATTCCTCTGATGTAACAAGTTTTAGAAGTCAGAGTGACCTTATAAGTTTCTGCCTGCTGTGCCTCAGATTCATTACATCTGAACATCTCCTACCAAGAGACGTGAGAGATAATACATAGTAACAACTATGTGTTACATGCAAATATTTCAAGGTTGTAAAAACTAAAGATTATATTTTGATAATTACTGTTGCCAGGGGATAAATCCATAGGTACTCTCATACCAAAAAGCTGTCCCTTACAATGTACCATCTTGTTCAAATAGTATGTTCTAATTTAAGTTTCAGATATCTCATGATGATGATTTACAGGCTAGATATGTTGCCTTTAGGCAGTCTGGTATTCAGTGCTAATTTTAGCAGGGTATTGATAAATCTCACTAAAAATCACAGGATAGTGCCAGTTTAAGAACTATGTCTTGAGCCAGGCGTGGTGGCGGACGCCTTTAATCCCAGCACTCGGGAGGCAGAGGCAGGCAGATTTCTGAGTTCGAGGCCAGCCTGGTCTACAGAGTGAGTTCCAGGACAGCCAGGGCTATACAGAGAAACCCTGTCTCAAAAAACAAAAAAAAAACCAAAAAAAAAAAACCAAAACAAACAAACAAACAAACAAAAAAAAACTGTCTTTACATTAGTTAAGAAATATATACTCTTTATACTCTGAGAATAGAGGAAAATTTAAGGATTCTATATGGCATTGTTTATGAGAGGTAGGAATTTTTTCATAGCTATATAAACTATGTATTAACAGCTAAGGTTCACACACTCATTTCTTCTTGGATACACCCATAGTGTGGCCCCAGTGGTCAGTGGACTTAGTTTGGTAACCTTGCACAGAAACCCCAAATGTGGTGCAGCTCTCTATGAGCTATAATCGTCAGTTAATTCAGGTTTGCTGATTTTGTTGTCTAGACTATAAGCCAGAGCCTGGTTATGGGTTCCATCCTTCATATCCTTCTGTCTGGTCAAGAGCCAGTCTTGGATTCTGTACTGTCTTGGATTATGCATGATGGTGATCATATGTTCCATTCAATGTATGATCTCTGAGTTCTCCATGCCTCTTAGTGAGGTCAGTGTCTGCTGTCCTCAACGCCACATGAGCACAACTTCACCCACACCCTTAATGGAAGTGATGTTGGTGTTAAGTCCTCAGAGAATGTTTTAGAATATCACAGGGATCACTAGAGACATAAAGGCAGCACAAGCAACAGCATGTAGGTCTCTTATGGAAGAAGCAAGAGGTAGGATATTTAATATCACAACCAATCAGCTTCTGGACTAGAGAGATATTTCAGTGGTCACTAGTACTTGTGACCCTCCCAAATGATCCTGGTTTGGTTACCTGGGCCCAGTGGTAATCAAAACTGTCTGTAAGTCCAATACCAAAGGATTCAATATCTTCTCCTTGGCTTTGTGGGCATTAGGCATGTATATGGCCAACAGACATACATGACAGAAAAACACATTAAACATGCATTAAAATAAAATTTTAAAATAAAAAAAAATTCACACTCAACTTAGAATCTTAATTCCCAGTCTAGTAGGAGATAAGAAATTCAAAATTCTGTTCATCTTGAGATGGCTAGAATGCCTAATTCTCATTAGAGAAGTATTAAAAAGACTCTTGATATTTGTGGCCTAGGGTGATGAATTATTTCAATTTTTTATCTGTAAATACTATTTAGGTGAACTTCATATATTCCATTTCCTTTCAGTTTGAGATCCTGAAGACAAATGAAGACAGAACCATGTGATGCATCTTTGCTTTAGCAAGCAATATTGAGATCCTAAAAGGAATTTGACTCTCTATTATTGGAAATATATATATGTGCAAGGATCTAGCTCATTAATATCCCATTTAAGAAATATATGGATTTTAATAATCTTACATTTAGACAGAATTAAACAGTGGGGTGAAGACAAGTCCCTCCTTAAGTACAATTGTCTAGAGTTCCAATTTGCCAGATGGTGTAAACCAGATATGAATGAACATAAAAATACATGTCAAAAACTTCCCTTTGAAATGTGTGCACCTGGCCCACACCTGTGAGTAAAAGTTATATTTAAGGTGTATCATGCTACAATTCTCAAAGCCCAATGCTTTCATGTGTACGATCTAAAAATAAATCCAATAAGTTTCTGGTGTTTCCTCCATCCATTATCTAAGCATCTGCAGAAGAATATAGGTGTAGAGAGGTAAGCATTCTTGGTTATGATTAGGTGATGTTTTGTAATCTAATATGTACCCTTTGACTCAATATTGCTCATCAATTAAATGAGTAGGTTGAATATCTACTATAGTTGGTAAAACAATTTAAATACTAGTAATAACTAATATACAAAAGAGATGGCCGATTTCCTGGAGGCTGTTTTTGGCATATTTGTTATTGATGCTTTAATGATTTATTGTATTTTTAATTATGTGTATCTATGTAGGTATTATGTAGATATGTGAACATAGCGCTAGTGCCACAGAGAACAGAAAGGCATGTCAGATCTCCTAGAGTTGAATTTACATGCTGCTGTTAGATACCCAATTGGAGTATATTAAGAACCAAACTTGCAAATTCCTCAAGAACAGCACTCAATTGTAACCAATGAGTCATCTTGGCAAACGGCTTTGGTCTTTTATTCTGTTTTTCATTTCTTTGTTTCATTTATGTGAATATAGATCTGTGTGAGTGTGTATAGATAGATAGATATAGATATAGATATGAAATTATATGTGAATATAGATATATAGAAAGCTCCTGATGAGGAATTGGCTCATGTAATTACTTGAAAATTTTATGTCATTGCACTTAATAATGTTATTTTGTTTCAGCTTGAAATCCTAAAGAATAAAGAAGGAAGAACAATGGCTTTATTCTTGCTATACAAAGAATTCTGAGTACCTACCAGAAATTTGGATCTTTATTACAATGTATATATATATATATATATATATGTATATATATATATATATATATATATATATATATATATATATATATGTGTGTGTGTGTGTATATATATATATATATATATATATATATATATATATATATATATATATATATATATATATATCAATGTGGATTCAGTCTATTGGTACCTTATTAAAAAATAGATAGATTTTAATATTCATAAGGAGTTAGCCATAATTAGATTAAAAAAGACATTGATATAATTCTTGTCTAAGCCTAAGAGGCAGACGATAAAGGGATCCCACGATGTAAGTTCTTATCCAAGTCTGACCACCCAAAAAGCAACACAACACAGTCCAAAGGAAACAGAGGGATATCCCAGTACCTGGAGAGACAAAAGAGAAGTGAGTATACCCTATGTGAACTTTTCGTTCTACTTTTGTCTTAAAGGGATTGGACATTCTGCCCATACTGGTAAGGACAATTTTCTTTATTTAGCCTCCTGATCAAGGACTAATGTTTTCTATACTCTAAGAGTAACATTGAGAAATAATGTTTCTTTCCCTTTAGATACCTGTGCAACTGTCAGGTTATCCAAAATCTGTTTCAATACTACTGTAGGCATTTCTACATTTCTTACATAGATACTCCCCCTGTACTTAAGTCAACAAGGACATGGCAACCTCTATCAGAAGTATTAAACAAAGAATCTATATACTCTATAATGCAGTTATTTCATTTATGAGGTGGCTTCTAGCTTTGAATATGTGCCAGCATCTGACTGTGGTTTAAATGATGTAGGGTCTCTGAATTTTTTTCATCTTTATATAAGGAGAGTAACTTGTGGCAGAACACAACAGCTGGGTATCTTAAGTAAGTTCTCAAAAGACTCTAAGACATACAGCATCATATTGCAGCTGGACCCATGACTCTCTTCAACCATAATTTTACTCACTCTAGGAAAAGAAGTCTTGTGTTTGTCTGGGAATTGTTTATTTTCTCATTTGTTTCCAGACCTCAATTTTCGTTTCCATTTCTCTGACCAGATGTGTGGATTTTCAGTGCATCAAGAGAGTGTGAACACATCCAAGATCAAGCTGTGGAAAATTTCATTTTCACAGGAATGCGTAAAATGTGAGGCTGAGGTTTAAATTTTATGTCTTCAGGCAGAGACCACCATTCCTACATAGGTACAGGTTTATTTCAATATTCACTAAAGTTATGAATATTATACTTAGAAAGGATCCAGAGCATGGTGGTATCTAAACTCAAGGTATGTAATACATGTCATTTCCTGCTCAGCTAAATTGCAGTTATTCATAAAATTGCTTTGGAGAGAACATTCATTATTAGAGATAAAAATGAAAATTAGAACAATAAGCTATGAAAATATCTTGAGATTTGGCTGACTTCTCATTCTGAAAACATGAAGTTATCTAGATAGAAGAGGAAAGTACTATGGTTGTAAACTCTGTGCCAATACAAAACAACTTGGAGTCAAATCCTGGAAAGATACATTCTGACAGATTGGCTGAGATAAAATGTTTGACCTTTAAGGCCAAGTTTCCTTCACTGGAACAAGAATGTTTACTGTGCCTACACTACAGGGTTATTCTGAATATTAGTTAAGATAGTGTACACTAGGGATCTACAATAGTCCTTAATGGGTTCTGATTGTTTTAAAAATAACTCAGTAATAAAATCATTAATGATACTGCTCTCATTATCACAAGCAAACATATGAAACTGGAAGTTTTAATAGTCCTCTGAGGGTAAATTCAATAACCAAGATGGCGGTATGTACAAATAAACATTTTTTAAAGTGATAATTATTCGAAAATTGTCATAAAATGTCCTTAGTTTCTTGGGAAAATTTGACATGGTATCTTAAAGATTCTGAAGAGCTCTGTTAAGATCACAAATGGCAACCTACTTTTTGATTCGCATGGAATTTATCAGATATTTGCTAATGTTTTAGGGTTTTCACATTGCAAAAAAAAAATGATTCTTAAAAATTTTTGTTATTAGATGTTAATTTATAAATTAGTTCATATAAATCTATGTTATTATCTTAAATAAAAGAAATGTAAACTATTGTTATTAAAACATAAAACATTTAATGTAAATTATTTATGAATTTTTCAAACTTTAAACAAGAATTATGTCAATGAAAAATTTAAAAAGTCATAGAGAGACTAGCATCAATTTAGTGGCCTAACTTGAGCTCCATAAATGGATTGACATGTATGTCTTCTGCCAATAATAAATAATTTAATTCTGCCAAGGATAACAATAATATATTCTGAGCAATCATTCAATTGCTATGTAATGACCAGTAAAAATGAGACTATACACGTTGGGCTAAACTGATTTAGCAGAAATTAATGGAATTTAGCCTTTCTTTTAAACCTTAGTTATTTTTATATAAGAAAAAGATTTTGAAAAAATACTGAGTCTTATTATTTGTCGATTTTATAAAAGAGTGGCAGGTATATTGACTCTACAAAGAAAAATGGTACCCTTCAAACATAGGCAATAAAATGAAAAACTTACATACTATTTTTTTCTCTTTATTAGATATTTTCTTCATTTACATTTCAAATGTTATCCAGAAATTTCCCCTTACCCTCCCTCATCCCCGCCCTGCTCCCCTACCCACCCCCTCCCACGTAATGGCCCTGGTGTTCCCCTGTACTGGGGCATATAAAGTCTGTATGACCAAGGGGCCTCTCCTCCCAATGATGGCCAACCAGGGAAACCTCTTCCATATATGCAGCTAGAGGCATGAGCGCAGGGGGAACTAGTTAGTTCATGTTATTCTTCCACCTATAGTGTTGAAGACCCCTTCAGCTCCTTGGGTACTTTCTCTAGCTCCTTCCTTGGGAGTCCTGTGTTCGAACTAATAGCTGACTGTGAGCTTCCACCTCCATGTTTGCCAGGCACTGGTATAGCCTCCCATGAGACAGCTATATCAGGTCCCTTTCAGCATTATCTTGCTGGCATATACTATAGTGTTTATTTTGGTGGCTGATTATGGGAAGGATCCCTGGAAGCCACTGTCACTGGTTGGTTCATCCTTTTGATTCAGCTTCACACATGATCTATGTAACTCCTTCAGTGTGTGCTTTGTTCTTAATTCTAGGAAGGGGCAAAGAGACCACATTTTGAACTTCATTCTTCTGGAGATTCATGTGTTTAGTAAGTTGTATCTTGGGTAGTCTAGGCTTCTGGGCTAGTATCCACATATCAGTGAGTACATGTTATGTGAGTGCTTTTGTAATTGGGTTACCTCACTCAGGATGACACCCTCCAGATCCATCCATTTCCCTAGGAATTTCATATATTCATTGTTTCTAATAGCTGAGTAGTACTCCATTGTGTAAATGTACCAAATTTTTTGTATCCATTCCTCTGTTGAGGAACATCTGGGTTATTTCCAGCTTCTGGCTATTATGAATACGGCTGCTATGAACATAGTGGAACATGTATCCTTATAACCAGATGGAAACTCTTCTGGATATATGCCAAGTAGAGATATTGCAGGATCTTCCAGTAGTACTATGTCCAATTTTCTGAGGAACCGCCAGACTGATTTCCAGAGTGGTTGAACAAGCTTGAAGTCCCACCAACAGTGGAGGAGTGTTCCCCTTTCTCCACATCCACGACAGCATCTGCTGTAACCTGATTTTTTGATCTTAGCCATTCTTACTGGTGTGAGGTGGAATCTCAGCGTTGTTTTGATTTGCATTTCCCTGATGATTAAGGATGTTGAACTTTTTTTTTCCAAAATGTATTAGATAACTTCTTCATTTACATTTCAAGTGTTATCCAGAAAGTTCCCTATACCCTCCCCCCTCCCGGCCCTGCTCCCCTACCCTCCCGCTCCCACATCTTGACCCTGGTGTTCCCCTGTACTGGGGCATATAAAGTCTGCATGACCAAGGGGCCTCTCTTTCCAATGATGGCCAACTAGGCCATCCTCTTCTATATATGCAGCTAGAGACATGAGCTCAGGGGGTACTAGTTAGTTCATGTTATTCTTCCACCTATAGGGTTGAAGACCCCTTCAGCTCCTTGGGTACTTTCTCTAGCTCCTTCTTTGGGAACCCTGTGTTCCATCTAATATCTGATTGTGATTAGCCCAGAAACCTAGACCACCCAAGATACAATTTACTGAACACATGAAACTCAAGAAGAAGGAAGATCAAAATGTGGACATGTCACCCCTTCCTAGAATTAAGCACAAAGCACACATTGAAGGAGTTACAGAGATCATGTGTGAAGCTGAATCCAAAGGATGGACCCAATGTCTGTGGCTGCCAGAGATCCATCCCACAATCAGCTACCAATCATAGACACTATAGCATACGCCAGCAGGATAGTGCTGAAAGGGTCCAGATATAGCTGTCTCATGGGAGACTATACCAATGCCTGGCAAACATGGAGATGTTGAACTTTTTTTCAGGTGCTTCTGAGCCATTCGGTATTCCTCAGTTGAGAATTCTTTGTTTAACTCTGTGCCACACTTTTTCATGGGAATATTTGATTTTCTGGTGTCCACCTTCTTGAGTTCTTTATATATATATTGGATATCAGTCCCCTATCAGATTTAGGATTGGTAAAGATCCTTTCCCAATCTGTTGGTGGCCCTTTGTCTTGTTGACAGTATCTTTTGCCTTCCAGAAGCTTTGCAACTTTATGAGGTCCCATTTGTCAAAACTCGCTCTTACAGCACAAGCCATTGCTGTTCTATTCAGGAATTTTTCCCCAGTGCCCATATCTTCGAGGCTTTTCCACACTTTCTCCTCTATAAGTTTCAGTGTCTCTTGTTTTATGTGGAGATCCTTCAACCACTTAGACTTGACCTTCGTACAAGAAGATAAGAATGGGTCAATTCCCAGCCTTCTACATGATAACCGCCAGTTGTGCCAGCACCATTTGTTGAAAATGCTGTCCTTTCTCCACTGGATAGTTTTAGCTCCCTTGTCAAAGATCAGGTGACCATAGGTGTGTGGATTCATTTCTGGGTCTTCGATCCTATTCCATTGATCTACCTGTCTGTTGCTGTACCAGTACCATGCAGTTTTTATAACGATTGCTCNCCCAGTCTTCTACATGATAACCGCCAGTTGTGCCAGCACCATTTGTTGAAAATGCTGTGCTTTCTCCACTGGATAGTTTTAGCTCCCTTGTCAAAGATCAGGTGACCATAGGTGTGTGGATTCATTTCTGGGTCTTCGATCCTATTCCATTGATCTACCTGTCTGTTGCTGTACCAGTACCATGCAGTTTTTATAACGATTGCTCTGTAGTACAGCTTGAGGTCAGGTATGGTGATTCCACCAGAGGTTCTTTTATTGTTGAGAAGAGTTTTTGCTAATCTAGGTTTTTTGTTATTCCAGAAGAACTTGCTAATTGTCTTTTCTAGATCCTTGAAGAATTGAGTTGGAATTTTGATGGGGATTGCGTTGAATCTGTAGATAGCTTTTGGCAAGATAGCCATTTTTACTATATTGATTCTGCTAATCCATGAGCATGGGAGATCCTTCCATCTTCTGAGATCTCCCTCAATTTCTTCATTCAGAGACTTGAAGTTCTTGTCATACAAATCTTTCACTTCCTTCATAAGAGTCACACCAAGATATTTTATACTGTTAGTGACTACTGTGAAGGGTGATGTTTCCCTGATCTCTTTCTCAGCCAGTTCATCCTTTGTATAGAGAAAGGCCATTGATTTGTTTGAGTTGATTCTATATTCAGCTACTGCACTAAAGCTGTTTATCAGGTTCAGGAGTTCTCTGGTGGAGGTTTTGGAGTCACTTATATATACTATCATATCATCTGCAAATAGCAATAATTTGAGTTCTTCCTTTCCAATTTGTATCCCCTTGACCTTCTTTTGTTGACGAATCACTCTGGCTAGGACTTCAAGTACTATATTGAATAGGTAGGGAGAAAGTGGGCAGCCTTGTCTGGTCCATGATTTTAGTGGGATTGCTTCCAGCTTCTCTCCATTTAGTTTGATGTTGGCCACTGGTTTGCTGTAGATTGCTTTTATCATGTTTAGGTAAGGGCCTTGAATTCCTGATCTTTCCAAGACCTTTATCATGAATGGGTGTTGGATTTTGTCAAATGCTTTCTCAGCATCTAAGGAGATGATAATGTGGTTTTTATCTTTGAGTTTATTTATATGGTGTATTACGTTGATGGATTTCCGTACATTAAACCATCCCTGCATTCTTGGGATGAAGCCTACTTGGTCATGATGGATGATCGCTTTGATGTGTTCTTGGATTTGGTTGGCGAGAATTTTGTTGAGTATTTTTGCATCGATATTCATGAGGGAAATTGGTCTGAAGTTCTCTATCTTTGTTGTGTCTTTATGGGGTTTAGGTATCAGAGTAATTGTGGCTTCATAAAATGAATTGGGTAAGATACCTTCAGATTCTATTTTGTTGAATAGTTTGAGAAGAACTGGAACTAGGTCTTCTTTGAAGGTCTGATAGAACTCTGCACTAAACCCATCTGGTCCTGGGCTTTTTTGGTTGGGCGACTATTAATGACTGCTTCTATTTCTTTAGGAGATATAGGGCTGTTTAGGTCATTAATCTGATCCTGGTTTAACTTTGGAACTTGGTATCTGTCTAGAAAGTTATCCATTTCATCCAGATTTTCCAATTTTTTAGAATATAACCTTTTGTAGAAGGATCTGAATTTCCTCAGGATCTGTTGTTATGTCTCCCTTTTCCTTCTGATTTTGTTGATTTGGATGCTATCCCTGTGCCCTCTAGTTAGTCTGGCCAAGGGTTTGTCTATCTTGTTGACCTTTTCAAAGAACCAGCTCCTGGTTTGATTGATTCTTTGGATAGTTCTTTTTGTTTCCACATGGTTGATTTCACCCCTGAGTTTGATTATTTCCTGCCGTCTACTCCTCTTAGGTGAATTTGCTTCCATTTGTTCTAGAGTTTGCAGATGTGCTGTCAAGCTACTAGTGTATGCTCTCTCCATTTTTTTTTTTTTTAGGAACTCAGAGCTATGAGTTTACCTCTCAGGAATGCTTTCATTGTGTCCCATAAGTTTGAGTATGTTGTGGCTTCATTTTCATTAAACTCTAAAAAGTCTTTAATTTCTTTCTTTATTTCTTCCTTGACCAAGGTATCATTGAGTAGAATGTTGTTCAGTTTCCAAGTGAATGATGGTGTTCTGCTTCTTATGTTGTTATTGAAGAACAGCTTTAGACCATGGTGATCTGATAGGGTGCATGGGATAATTTCAATACTTTTGAATCTGTTGAGATCTGTTTTGTGGCCAATTATGTGGTCAATTTTGGAGAAGGTGCCATGAGGTGCTGAGAAAAAGGTATTTCCTTTGGTTTTAGGATGAAATATTCTGTAGATATCTGTTAAGTCCATTTGTTTCATAGCCTCTGTTAGTTTGATTGAGTCTTTGTTTAGTTTCTGTTTCCAGGATCTGTCTATTGATGAGAGTGGGGTGTTGAAGTCTCCCACTATTATTGTGTGAGATGCAATGTGTGTTTTGAGCTTTACTAACGTTTCTTTAATGAAAGTGGCTGCCCTTGCATTTGGAGCATAGATATTCAGGATTGAGAGTTCCTCTTGGAAGATTTTGCCTTTGATGAGTATGAAGTGCCCCTCTTTGTCTTTTTTGATAATTTTGGGTTGAAAATCTGTTTTATTCGATATTAGAATGGCTACCCCAGTTTTTTTCCCCAGACAGTTGGCTTGGAAAATTGTTTTCCAACCTTTCACTCTGAGGTAGTGTCTGTCTTTTTTCCTGAGGTGTGTTTCTTGTAAGCAGCAAAACGTTTGGTCCAGTTTGTGCAGCCAGTCTGATAGTCTATGTCTTTTTATAGGGGAATTGAGTCCATTGATATTAAGTGATATTAAGGAACAGTAATTGTTGTTTCCTGTCATTTTTGTTTTTAGAGTTGGGTTTCTGTTCTTGTGGATGTTTTCTTTTAGGTTTGTTGAAGGATTACTTTTTTGCTTTTTCTAGGATATAGTTTCCGTCCTTGTATTGGTGTTTTTCTGTTATTATCCTTTGAAGGGCTGGATTCGTGGAAAGATATTGTGTGAATTTGAATTTGTCATGGAATACGTTGGTTTCTCCTTCTATCGTAAATGAGAGTTTTGCTGGGTACAGTAGCCTGGGCTGGCATTTGTATTCTCTTAGTGTCTGTATAATCTCTGTCCATGATCTTCTGGCTTTCATAGTCTCTGGTGAGAAGTCTGGAGTAATTCTAATAGGCCTGCCCTTATATGTTACTTGACCTTTTTCACTTGCTGCCTTTAATATTCTCTCTTTATTTAGTGCGTTTGTTGTTCTGATTATTATGTGTCGGGAGGAATTTCTTTTCTGGTCTAGCCTATTTGGAGTTCTGTAGGCTTCTTGTATGTTTATGGGCATCTCATTCTTTAGGTATGGAAAGTTTTCTTCTATTATTTTCTTCTATTATTTTGCTTGCCCTTTAGTTTGATAGTCTTCCTTCTCATCTACTCCTATTATCCTTAAGTTTGGTCTTCTCATTGTGTCCTGGATTTCCTGGATATTTTGTGTTAGGATCTTTTTGCATTTAGCATTTTCTTTGATTGTCTTGTCTATGCTTCCTATAGAATCTTCTGTGCCTGAGATTCTCTCTTCTATCTCTTGTATTCTGTTGCTNTGGATGGTTTTGTTCCATTCCATCACCTGTTTGGTATTGTTTTCCTGTAACTCTCTCAGTATTTCCTCTTTAAATGCTTCTAGTTGTTTATCTGTGTTTTCCTGTACCTCTCTAAGTTTTTCCTCTTTAAATGCTTCTACTTGTTTATCTGCGTTTTCCTGTATTTCCTTCTTATAGTCCTCCATCATCATCATGACGAGTGACTTTATATCCATGTCCTGTTTTTCTGGTGTGCTATTGTATCTAGGACTTGATGGGGTGGGTGAGTTTGGATCTGGTGATGCCAAGTACCCTTGGAATCTGTTGCTTCTGTTCTTACGCTTACCTCCTGCCATCCCTAACCAAGGAGACCTGGTGTTGGTGCAGGCCAGAAAGGAGAGTCTGAAATGGTCTGGGCCTTTATCTCTGTTCTGGCTGGTGACTCAGGTCACATGGGATTGGGCAGGAACAGATGCTGCGTTCAGCTGCTCACCTGTGGTCCCAAGATAGCCTAGGGAGTCCCGGGGAGAGTGCACAGAGCCTGTGCCCGAGCCCTGGGCTGGTGCGGGTGCACCGGACCAGACCGGAAGGGAAGCAAACTTACATACGTATTAATTATATGAATACACTTTCAATATTTTCGACTATATATAATTATGTTTCAAAATAAATATCCATTTGTAAAGTTATATTAATTATTTTAAATCTATTAGCTATAACTGAAAATATTTAGGCTTCTAATGACAAATTTAAATTTTCCACATAGAATATTATGCTTGATGTCTGAACAGGAGAAAAATATATCCTCCAGTAATAAAGCAAACCAATAGTTGCAATACATTGCATTTCCAATTATGATGGCTTGTTCAAAGACCTCGCTATTATCTTGGTAGAGTTGGTCATCTAGGTATCACAAGGGGAGAAGATCTACCCTTGTATTACCTTGGTAACTTCCTATTGCCAATTATTATAATGATAACTATCAGTTCAATTACTTTGAATACAATAATAAAAAAAATAATTCAAATTT
The DNA here is from genome assembly GCA_902729485.2 of Mus minutoides. Classification (NCBI taxonomy): domain Eukaryota; kingdom Metazoa; phylum Chordata; class Mammalia; order Rodentia; family Muridae; genus Mus; species Mus minutoides. Next base: position 777,365 of record LR749508.1, read on the forward strand.
TGTAGGCCTCTCCTCTTTTAGGGATAAGCTCTATGCCTTTATAATTAAAATGAATTATTTAATACAACTAATTGCAATTTAAATGAATAATGAAACATAAGGTCATTAATAATTGATTTTTATAACCTGGATTTTTTTCCTACCTTGTATTTTAACCTACATTAGAATGATTGTAGATATGGTGAATATCTGTGACTTCCAAACAGATTTCATTATGGCAAATAGTAATTCTACTCTGAGAAGTAAAAATTAACTGAAATAGAAGCTTTTCAGTTAATGAGCACCATAAAACCTCAGCCTCAGAAGGATGATGATAAGAAAAATATATAATAAAAATGGAAATCTGTTCTGAAATTTGCTAGTCCCTTGAACATCAAAGTTCATTCTCTCATTTTTGTACAGAGACACTCTAGAAAGAATGAAAGGAAAATGCTTATTCCTTCTCCATGATACATCAGGAATTTGAAGAGTTAATTATATGTAATAAAATACTATATTTTGAAAGAAAATTTCAGGATGACTCTCAAACCTTTTCCTTGAGTATTTCTATATTGCTAACTTAATAAAGACTTTGGGCTGACAGGATTGTCTAATGGGTAAAATCATAGGCTACCAAGACTATTATTGACATGACTTCTATCCTTAGTACTCTTTTTTTTTAATTTTTATTAGATATTTTCTTCATTTACATTTCAAATGTTATCCCAAAAGTCCCCTAAACCCTCCCCCATCCCCAGCCCTGCTCACCTACCCACCCACTCCCACATCTTGGCCCTGGTGTTCCCCTGTACTGGGGCATATAAAGTTTGCATGACCAAGGGCCTCTCTTCCCAATGATGGCCAACTAGGCCATCTTCTGCTATATATGCAGCTAGAGACATGAGCTCTGGGAGTTCTCACATAATAGAATTTAGGGAATAGACTCTTAGTAGTTGTGCACTGTCTTCCATTCATGTGACCACACACACATGTACAGACAGACAGACAATGAAAAAAGACAGACAGGAAGATAAACACACAGTAAATACAAACATACATACATATGTACATTCATATATACATACATAATACATAAACACACACACACAGAGGCAGGTGGGGAGATTCTTTGGAAATGGAGACAAGAAATTTATTTCAAAAAGGGATTCAAGGATAGCTTGAGGAACACAGCAAGAACTTTCTTCAAGTAATGAAAATAAGGAAAGGCTGGAGAAGAAAACAAGAAAACAAGTTCCATTCCCATTTTATCTTAATTGTAAGGGTAGAAATTCTTCCTCACTTGAAATAAATTTGAATTGTCTGTTTCAGAAAACCATATGGAAGCACAGTTTGATTTGTTTTATTCACACCAATCTATGTCACAAGTTTCTAGGGTATTTGGACAAATTTGTCACTCCTCATTACTTCCTTTTATAAAAAGTGTCTTCTATAGCTTATGCAAAAATCCATAACTTCATAACAAGGTTAGTTGCTACAATATGAACATGTATATCTAAAAGATCTGAAAAAAGGAGTAGGCTGCCACTGTTGTGTCCTAAATCCATAAACCATATAAACAAAAATTATGAAATAAAATTATTAATTAAGGAAAACCAGCATTACAATTTTATCCCAATGGGACACACAGAAGAAATATGAATTGTATCACATGAGGCTTAATTTGGTACAGTGTGAACTTGACATATGCTTATGAAAAATGCATGTGCTTCTTCAAAGGGAAACACAGCCAGGCACTCAGGGCTTCCATGAAATACTTGAGTTATGATTCTTTTGTTTGCTATATAACCATTCAAAGTGGATGAATACACAACGGTGGATTTCCAATTCTTGCCCGTTCACTTCACTCCAAATATTCAGATGTTGGTTTGTGACTTTCTCTCTAGCAAATGACTGTAGTAAACACAAGTGACATCATTGTTCCAATTTGTCCCTATGTCTGGCACATTGAAGTGCACACCAGCTCTGTTTACCTGTGATAACTCAACTTCCAAACAAAGCCCACATTGCTTAAACACTCCCCAAACCTTTTTGACTCATTCTGCCCGTGGCTCACTTTGTACTTTTGACATCACAGACTGAAGATGAAGAGATTGGTCCTAGTGTGGATCAGGTTCTCATTAGAGAAAATTGAGTTCTTTAATCAACAACATACCTTTTATAAGAAATTAAAACCAATGTTTGGAGATTTTCTCGTTTTCCAATGCTATTCTTTTCTCTTTGTAAAGTGCCCGAAAGCCAAAGCAAAGTGGAAAAGGCAAAGGCGGGGGAAATTATGCAATCCAGAAGTTTGTTGACAAAAGGTTTTTGATGTTTTCCAATTTATAATGGAAAGTGAACTTCTCAGAGTCCTACAAAAAACAAGGGACTCACATTACTCTAAGTCAAAAAGTTAAATGCGAAACAGTTCAGAAAATTCTCCCACTGAAATTGTAGACTTTTATATCAAATTCTTACTCCACAACAGTTTATTCTTTAGGAAAATAAATGGTGATATCTGTAAATAACTATGAAATAAAACACAAATGTGAACAATATTTACAGTGAAGGTCATTCTAACTTGGTGAATTATCTTTTATGTACTCTTGCCTTTAAAATTGAAGTCATCTTCTGTAACCAGAAGTAGAATTAAAATAATGTCTCTAAATGTTGTTGTTGGGTTTTTTGTTTGTTTGTTTTTGTTTCTTGTTGTTTTTTTTTCAAAATCCTATTTTCTGGAACTAGATGATGCAGAAATCTATATACCTGAGACCAGTTTAGGGTTCTCACCTCTATCCTTAGCAGACTATCAATGATTCCAGATCCTCTAAATCATCTATTTTTTTTCTTTAACTTTATTTTAAATTGTGTACATTTGTGTGTGTGTACATAACTTAGTGCTTGCTGATACCAGAAGAAATACACTGAGAATCCCTGGAGCTAGAGTCACAGTCAGCTCTGAGTTACCCATGTTGGTTCTGGGAACCAAAACTGAGCCCTCTGCAAGAGCAGCATGGATGCTTAATTACTGTGCCATTTCTTCAACCTCTCTATTTATCTCTTTCTTAATCCGCTCTTCCCTTTAATGGCCTAACACTACTGCTTCTATTTTATTGCAACACTCTTTTTTTTTAATTTTTTTCCAACATTTATTAGATAATTTCTTCATTTACATTTCAAGTGTTATCCAGAAAGTTCCCTATACCCTCCCCCCTCCCGGCCCTGCTCCCCTACCCTCCCGCTCCCACATCTTGACCCTGGTGTTCCCCTGTACTGGGGCATATAAAGTCTGCATGACCAAGGGGCCTCTCTTTCCAATGATGGCCAACTAGGCCATCCTCTTCTATATATGCAGCTAGAGACAAGAGCTCAGGGGGTACTAGTTAGTTCATGTTATTCTTCCACCTATAGGGTCGAAGACCCCTTCAGCTCCTTGGGTACTTTCTCTAGCTCCTTCCTTGGGAACCCTGTGTTCCATCTAATAGCTGACTGTGAGCTTCCACCTCCATGTTTGCCAGGCATTGGTATAGTCTCCCACGAGACAGCTATATCAGGGCCCTTTCAGCACTATCTTGCTGGCATAAGCTATAATGTCTATGATTGGGGGCTGATTATTACAACACTCTTAATTTTCATTATTTGAGTGGAAAAGGCAGAAGTCTAAATATTCTTATTATCAAAAAGAATTGCTTAGCTAAGTTTTACTAAAATTCAAAGTTGTTTATTTTTGTTTGTTGGCCTTTGCCAAAGACACGGGGAGACAGTGAAGAGCAAGATTCACAAATGGAAGAGGATCATAATCCAAAATGTTCAATGATTCATAAAAGTTTACCCTAAGAAATAAGTCACTAACATAAAGATATTACTGAAAAGTCTGAGCATATACTTGACCCAAGATATATAAAGACATCAGGCATTTATAGAAGAACATATTCCTAAGGAAAAATAAATTAATGGGGTATATTCATAACACTGACCACACCATACGTCTGTAAGATAAGAATCTAAAACTCATCTGTCCCCTATAAATAAGTGGTAGACTTGGTGGCTGACAGCATGCAATGATGCTTAACTTTACCTTAGATCTTACTCATAGTTTACCTTAGAATGTTGTGTCAACTTTACATTCCTGATAAATGCCCAAAGGAAACAATTTGTGATCGAAATATTTATTTATAAGGGTTCAGAGTTTCAGAACTTCCAATTCACTTCCAGTAAAGCTTGCTACCTGAGGCATAGCAGAAAATATGTGGGAAGGGAACGGGATAGAAGAAAGCCAGCTAATCATCCCATAGCTCCCAGTTAGTGAAAACAAAGATGAGGACAAGCTTGAAGATATATCTCACCTCGGTAATCCGTTTCCTTCAACATGATGTTGAACAACTAAAGTTTCAAGTCTTTTGAAAGATCCTAACAGCAGAAGGTGATGCTTTAGAAACAGAACCTTTAAGAAAGTTTTTCACATTGAAACTATGGTTCTGTATATCCCACTGGTTTCACCAAATTTATTGTGGCAGGTACGCATGCCTCTAGTATTATAAAGACCATTGCTCTAAAATCCTCTGTGCTTTATCTATCTTGAATCCCAAGCCCCTAAGTCCCAGGGATCACCAGTATTTTTAATATTGCCCAACAATGCTTCTAGCTTTTAGTGGCACAAATAATCTTTCTCTTAATGCCAGATCCCGTGCCACGGTCCCAGAATATCTAATATCCTATAATTTAGATTTTACCTCAGTGTCTCACAGTAATATGTTAGGTCTTCGATCATACTATCATACATTGTTTACTGGAACCTTTGTAGAAGATTCCATGGTCTCCTTTCTTGTGAATTTTATTTTATATTAAATGTTTTATTGGTTCTTTGTGAATTTCACATCATGCACCTTAAACCTACTCATCTTCTTCTCTCCTTATACCTGCCTTCCACCCTTGCAACCTCCACCTAAAAGAGAAAAAATAAAATCTCATTGTGGAAGTTGTAGTGTGTCACAGTGTCCCACAGTATACCCTTTTGTTCACAGTTCTTTGCTGGCAAATTTTTATTGCAATGACTCCTTAGTCTGGTAAGAGGTCTTAGGCTTCTGCTACTCTATAGATACTGAAACCTTGCTGCAACTCCTCTCAGATATCCTGTTGTTGTCATAGAGATACTGTAGTTTTGGATCTAGAGGAGCAGCCTCTTCATACACTTCAAGAGTTCGTCGATAGGTGTGGAGAGTTTTGGGGGATGCTTCTAGAAACTTGGCAGGAAGTTGACACTGAGCAGTGACAGGGAAGTAAACTCGGGCAAGAATCTGATTCTAGGCTAGAATAAGAAACTAGGTTTCGGTCAGGAATCTGATAACCAGCCAGGACAGAGATGTAAGCTCAGGTAAGAATCTGATTTGGTGCTAGAACAAAGAAGTAGGCATCAGGCAAGAATATGAATTTGGGCTAGGACAGGGATGTAGGCTCAGATATCTTTGTCATTCTGATAAGCCCTTAGAAATAATGTTCTCAGGACCCTGTTTTTTGCCTTGCTTTTTCCTTAACTATTTGTGTTTATTGTCTTGCTTGTCCCTTAACCTAGAACTGACCTTATTATTTGCATATAATTATAATGATATAAAAGCAGAAAAAATAAACCGGCCTCAGCCTCAGAACTGACTGGGGTCGTATTATAGTTCTAATTGTCTTTTTTCTTTTTAATCCTAGCTCCTGCCCTAGAGAACCTGTTGACTGACTGAACTGGCTTGGTCAGAAATGCTTGATATTGGTGTGGACCAATTTGAAGTAATGTGTTTGGGCCTGAACTAGTTGGCCGCCACCTATTCCCATAGTCTGAGCCAGGCCCACTATCAAGGCCAGCTCTACCCTCCTGCCCAGGTCAGGTGCAGGACCTGCTCTCTCGAGTGTCGCAACCAGTGAAGGACACTGGCAGTTCTCTCAGTTTCAAGAGGGCCAGCTTTCCAGCCTGCTATAGATGAGAGATGGGGAAATGGAAGAGGGTGTCCCTCCCAGAAAACAGGAGACAAGGTCAGCTCTCCCACATCCAGGGACTGCTCTACAGCACTGCCTAGGTGAGATGCACAGCCTTCTCTCTGGAATGCTACAATGGATGAAGGGGCAGGGACTACCCTCTGTCATGATTTTGTCAGTTCCAACTCTTTACTGCCAGTGCCCGGGACAAAAGGGATAGAAAGGGTTCACACATTCTTATCCTCTAGACTAGCTTACCCTGCCACACACACACACACACACACACACACACACACACACACACCAACCTAACATCCAGGGCCAGCTCTACTGTGCAGGGAAGGTGCAGTGCTTACTACCTGGAGTGCTACAGATGGTGAGAGGCAAGGACAACTCTTCTACTCTCATGATCCCAGAGTCAGGTCTCCTACCTGCCACAGGTACTGAGAGGAGAGGGGATGAAGGGTATCTACAAGTGGTAGGGTCAGGTCTCCTTGGGGCTTGGCTCACATACATCTCTGGAAATGTTCTCTCCAGAGTTCTGCAGCTAGTTAGGGGCAGGGTTATCTCTCTTCCTCTTGTGTTCCAAGGACCAGTTCTACCAAGATGTCCAGGTGAGGGAGGGCGTCAGTTCTACACAGTCCACAGACATCAATATACCTTGGGCAGAGCCCAGACAGGGGACATATGCCTGCCTTTGCTGGTAGCAGACCCCTGTTGCTTCAGGGACACGAACTCAGACATGGCCCCAAGTGAAGCACAGGCCAGAGCCCCACCATGGTCCCAGATGGCATCACTAGCTACACACATCAGGCTCCTCCTTACTACACTACCCTGTAGTTCTGCCTCTCTTCATTCCATTTATAAGTTTAAGCTTATAAAATATCTTAAGGCATAAACAAAAGTAGGTGGGTACTTTGCAAGAAGGTAACATGAGTTTGGCTTTCTCTTGCCTGATTCTACAAATTATCTGAATTCTTCCTGAGAAACAAATACAAAGGCTACTTAATTCTACTACTATACATTGCACTGGCTGGTTTTATGTGTCAACTTGGCACAATTTGGAATTATTACAGAGAAAAGAACTTCAGTTGTGAAAATGCCTCCATGATATCCAGCTGTAAGACATTTTCTCGATTAGTGATCAAGGGGGGAGAACTCCTTGTGGTTGGTACCATCTCTGGGTTGGTAGTCTTCGGTTCTTTAAGAAAGCAAGCTGAGCAAGCCAGGGGAAGCAAGCCAGTAAGTAACATCCCTCCATGGCCTCTGCATGAGCTCCTGCTTCCTGATTGGCTTGAGTTAGAGTCCTGACTTCCTTTGGAGATAAATAGCAATGTGGAAGTGTAAACTGAATAAACCCTTTCCTCCCCAACTTGCTTCTGGGTCATGATGTTTGTGCAGGAATAGAAACCCTGAGGAAGACATAAATGAAGAATATTATATCTGTAAGTTCATAATTACAAGGCGGCCATGATCATTACACAGAATCACTACTTCTAAATTTTATATACTCTAGAATCACAGATATTATGACCTTTTCATAGTTATTTCAGTAACTATTTTGCCTATTCTCAAGTTGATGAGTCCTTTTGATTGTGTTTTTATACTAAAAAATAATAGTTGTTCCTTCCTTTTCCTTCTTACCATTTTGTTTGAGGTAAAAATAGCTACGTTTTCTACTTACACAAAGGAGTTTAATCACTAATCCTAGTGAAAACATAGAACAGCAGAATACTGATAACAAAGTTACCAGTTATTTGTGCATCTTCAGATGGCACTGAAGACTCTATCACATATTTGAGATATTCATGTTTCCTTGAATTTTGTAGATACATAAGCTTAATGCAAACGTCTTACAGGTCTATTGTTTCTCTCTTTGGATGCTAATAGCATTTTTATATCAGACCATAATATATATTACATTCTTGCTATTATTAGAACTTCACTCCACTTCAGAACAATTTTGTTTCACTGAAAATATGTTCAAGATTCTTCTGATTCCTTTTGGCCATGTAAAGAGTCACATAAAATATCTCTGCTTTTGTCCTCTTTGTTTTACATGCTGTACAGATCATTCCAGAAATATTCCTCAAATCAAAAGCACCCATGACGTCAAGAAACTTACTTCTGGGGTCTATAAATTAATTTTCTATTGACAGCGAGGTTTCCTAGGCCATAGGATGGCTCCATGTGTTTCTCTGTGGTTTATATTGCAATGCATATTTGAATCAATCTGTTAAGTTAGTGGCTGTATAGAATTTAGATGATGAAAGCCAATACAGTCTATCTTTCTGTCACCAGTACTCTAGCACTCTGAACTTAGAAAGGATCTGAATAAAGTCCATCTCTCTCTAGATTCAATCGTATTTTGTCCTGGTCCAGGTCAAGTGCTTATGTGAACATGGAGTAGCAATTATTTATTTACCTCTCTAGATCAACTCAGCTTCGTTACTCAGCCATAGAGTCTCAGTCTCACAGAAGATCTAGCTGTCCCTAGAGCTGTATGCTTCTGAAAATCACTAGTGATACCCATCTTCCAGATTGAAGCTGATAATAAGAATGTCAAGTCTATGCCTGAATTGATGTTTGCCTGATTTAAACAAAGTAAGTATATGGGTTATGAATACTCTTACGTTGAAGGATTTGGCCAAAAATATGAAGAAGGTAGAAAGAAGGTATTCATTGACTAATACTTCCCTCTTTTCTTCCGCCTTACTGGTCTCCATGCATCCTATTAAGGTTTTTTTCATATAAATAGACTACACATAAAGTCATGTGGAAGCAGTCCTATGAGGAAGAACATTGTGCTCTCCTCCAACTTCTGTGTTCCATTTTCCTTCAGCCTTGATTCTGCTTCTCTGATGTTGTACTATTCACTACAACCTTGGTCTCCTGGTTTATGCATATGCTTCTGTTTCCAAAGTATTTAGGATCAATTCTCTCCCTTCCTCCCTCCCTCCCTTCCTCCCTCCTGTCTTCTCTCTCCTCTCTCTCTCTCTCTCCCTCTCTCTCTCTCTCTCTGCCTCCATTTTCATTTCTCTCATTGTGACTCTCCTTTCTCTGTTTCTGTTCCTCTATGTCTCTCTTTGTATGTGTTTATTCATTAAAACTCTTCTTGCTCTATTTTGTTTAAATATATGATAATAAAATTCCTAACTAGGTTTTAGCTTGTAGGTTTATGGAGTATTTATGCACAATGAGTCTAGAAATATCATTTGCTTTTATTTTTATAAGTCTTCTATAAAGACTAAGTATAAAATATCTAATTTATTATCATTTTAAACCACTCTATATATATTTTATTATATTAATAATGCATATATTGATATTGGATCAAATAAAATTCTTCCTGATGTAACTACTAAATGTTATGAAAGTCTAATATATTAGTCATGTGAATATATTGTGTGGGTAATTAAAGAAGGACTTTGAAGGCCTGTGTTTAAGATGCACTGTATCCATACATGAACTTGTCAAACACTACATAAAGGTATCTGAAAATATTTTACTGTTCCACTCTTTTCATATTCATGTCTTTGTGTTTGTTGTCTGTCTGCCTCTATCTCTATCGCTCTGTGTCAGTGTGTCTGTGCACATGCACGTGTGCATGTGCACACACACACATGCTTCTACAAAAACTTTGTGTGTATGTGTTTTGTCAGCATATATGTCTGTGTGTCATGTGCTGGAGGAAGCAAGAAGGTGTTGGATGCGTGGAGACTGTAGTTACAAATGGTTGAGCTATCAATGGGTACTGAGACTTGAACACAGCTCCTCTAGAAAACCTCTAAATTCAAGGCTCTTAACCACAGACTCATCTGTCTTGGTTTTTATTACTCCTTCTCATGAAGACTGCAGTGCAGCAAAACTGAACTTGCCACTGTCAATCCTTTTAACTTTGTTTTGTGCTTTTTACCAGAATTTTCTTCTTTTTCCTTAGTTCAGTTAGTATTCAGAGTTTATCTTTTGACCCAACTTAACATATGCTTTTATGTATTATGTTCCATGATATTCTTTATAAACTTAAAGGCAATAGTCTGGCCAATGTTTCTTCATTTTGTCCTTCTCCTCTCTCTTCATGTTGGTTATTATGGAAGTAATGTAAGTTATAGCTCTCCTTGCTATTGGTGATTATACTAAGCCAGCCACAGAGAATACACTTCAAAATAATTTTTTAGATATCTTGTTTTCAGAAAAATATGAAAATGTTTATAATGTTGATACATATAGAGATTTTATTAAATACCATGTAAAGGAAAATCAAATATGTTAACATTTTACATGCCTAATGGCAAAAAAAAGCATACATCAAAATAAAGACTAGGGGGGATGTATTAGCACTTTAGCACTATTTTATCAGAGATTTATATCCAGAATATATCCATACTTCTGATCATTAGGGAGAAGATTGTTTTGTGAAAGACATGAATTAAACTCTGTTCACCCAAATGGGAAAAATGATTATAGAACAAAGTAAGAATACCACCACCTAGGGGGTACCAATGGTTTTTGGTTTTGTTTTTGTTTGTTTGTTTTAACAAGAGAATGAGAGGGATACTTACAACAGTAGAATGACCCAAGCTATCTATATATACTACTAAAACCCATCTCAGCATGGGTGAAGACTCAAGAAAGTTGGAAACCTAAAGTTCAGTGGATGGCTTACCAGCAACTCAGCAGGCTAAAGAGTGTCTCTTTCAGGCAGCTAGCCTATTCTGAGAGTCTTTCTTAATAGTACTTGCATATTTAACCTTGGCAAAAGTTATCACAATTCACCTACTCAGCCTCAAGGATTTTCTGAAGCTTTGGAGTTGATTATTTTCTGAGTTTTAGAGATGAATTGTATGTTTCACCTCCTTTGTGATCATCTTGAATCCATGATAGACAGTTTTAAGGACAGAGGATATTCCTGCACAATGTTTTTAAAAAATAAAGAAAATCTTTTGAGAAAATGATACAATGGTAAGTTCAAGAGGTTTACTCTCAAATCAACTGGAAAACTGCAAGTAAAGCAGGAAAAGATACTCCTTTACTTATATGAATGGTATATGTGGAAAACATGTATATATATATATATATATATATATATATATATATATATATATATATATATAGTTTATACATATACTATACATCATATACGCATACACATGCACATATACATATACATGATTTGTTAGCATTTAAATATAGCAGATACCTGGAAAGAGATTTTAGCTATGATCATTACTTTTTTATGTAAAATAACAAGATTCTAAGATCTGACAAGAGACAAACTTAGATCAACACATAGCATGCACCTAGAATATGTTTGATGGTTCTGTAGCAAAAATTTAGATGCATTAATATTTATATCCTATCAGTTCATATAATAATGATGATGAATGAACCACATAAATAAATGCTATCATGGAACGTAAACTACTAAACTACTAAATGGTGAGTAATAAATAACAAGAAAGGTAGCTAAATAATTTGTACAATCTTTAATGCAAATAACACATTTTGGATAGTAATGTCATGTAGCATGAAATATTTGTTTTTTTATATATACATGTATATTTCACTAAATTAACAATATATTAACCATACATTAAATGCATTGTGATTGAATATACCCAGCTAATATGCTTCATGGAGGCTAAATTTTTATCTAAGTAGCCCAGGGCTACTAAAGGTTTACACTTGAGCTTATACTTATAAAAGCATCTACTGGTCATTAAGGGATAAAGTTAATGTTAAGCATCATAAGCAATTTTAATCTAATTAATCTTTTGATATTTCATAATGAGGGTGCTATTGTGTGGCTTAGAAAACTAAAAATATAAAAAATATAATGTGAAAAATGACAGGTTTTGGTTGTCCTGTGGTGTATGTGTATATCATACAATCTCTGTATACCACCACATTTTTCTAAAGATCACACAGCATAAAATGCATAAATATAAAACATAATAGAAATTCTGCATTTTTTTTACAATTTGTATTTCCTTCAGGCAAGGTAATTTTCAATATTATCAGAACATGGTGAACTCTCTCAAGAGGAATATTAATAATCACTATGCTATTGGAACATGCCTAAAGGCACAACTTATTTTCCTATACAATTATTTTTTTCCAGACATGTATGAAGGAGAAGAAATCTTATGAGGAAACAAACTTTAAATCAGTTAGTTCATTCGTTGGAATTAGCGCACAGGAAAATGGAAGAAGTAAGATCGAGTAACGTTAAGTCAGTCTCACTTGCAGGAAGAAAAGGTCAAAATCATGTTTTGGAGAATGGCGCAAAGAAAACTAGGAAAGCAAAAGTTGATTGAATTAAATTAAACTTGCTGAATTAAATTTTTCAAGGGGATGCTATTAGTTGTAAGGCAAAATGAAATCCTTAAAATGTTCTTGAGTGACAAAGGATCATCCATATTATCTGACTCGGTCTACCTAATCTGTGGGTGGAAATTGTTTATGTAAAAGATGATGTGTTATGTAGTTATATCAAAGTTATTATTTGTAAAACAAGTATATTAAAACCTAATCTCCATGTTGTATTTTAACCATTCAGGCTTTTCTTGTTTACTCCAGTTCCCAAACAATTACACACAGGCTCATTTATTTATGAATTAATGCTTCAGCCTTATGCTGGGCTTATTCCCCATCTAGTTAATAATTCAACTAATACATTTGTACTATTCTATGCCTGGCATGTGGCTGGTTACTTCTCTTCAGTTTCATAGGCCTGACTTCCTGCACGTCTCTGTGGCTAACCTCTTGTGTCTTACTCCTTCCCAGAATCCTTGTCTTTTCCTGAAAGGTCTGCCTATTCTTCTCTACTTTGCTATTGGGCAGCTCTCTATTGATAGGTGAATGTTTTAGCACAGTGTACAAGAAAGTATCCCTACACTGTATTCATAGGATGGGATGGGGGATTTGTGGATGAGTAACCAGTAAAGGGATATCATTTGAAATGTAAACAAATAAAATGATTAAATAACACAAATTTCTTCCCATTGGTACTGGCACCTGTGACAGATAATTCTTCTCTGTTTCTTTTGATTACCATAAAGACTGTGAAAGTGGCCTAATATAGTATTATTATACCCAATGAACATTCAGATTTCTCTCTAGAATATGTAAAGTATTTGCCTTGATGTAAAGGCATAGCCTGATTCTTCATGATCATGACATTTACTCTATGTGTTGTATGTCAGTGAAGGATCTGCCTGCATCCTAGTTGCCTTGGACAAGAAAAAAAAATGTGTATACCACATTTAACAAGTCTATACTCCAGGCATAACATATACATTACCCAATTATATTTTTACCTGGTTTTGAACCTTCCACATGTGGAAACAGGTGATGGCAATATATACTTGTCAGATTTTTGGCTTGACATTAGACTTTATGAACAAATTTCACAACTACTATTTCTCACTCATTTATGAGTAATATTTCTCTCCATTTTTATATTACAACTCGTGTTTTTCATTGGTTTCAGTTTGGAGGTAGAATAAATGATGTGAACATTCTCAATATATTGCTATTGATTGACATATTGTGTATTTATGGTGGACATATGTATGCTTAAGAATGTAATACTGAAGCAGAGCATAAATAGGTTAAAAATCAATCCCCAATATGTGAACTACACAAAGTTGTTTGTTTGAGAGATCCAACTGCCCTGTATAAACCAGTAGCTTGTTTTTACACAGATATCTGCATCTTTAAATTTAGTCATTGTCAAAGTAAAAGCTACACTGTATGGTGGTTTTAATTTGTGTTTCACTGATGAATAATAATGTTGAAAATATTTTATATAAAATAGTTCCTATGAACTATAAGCCAATTATTTTTCTATTAATTTGTGTTTTCCCAATCATCTTTAAGCATATGTATCGCATATACAATTTTAGTCATAATATAATAAATAAAATGAATGTATAATTCCATTAAACTGGGAAAATTTATGTAATTATATGTACTTAAATTTAAGTATATTAAATTTATATATTCTTATGCTTAAGCATAAAACATAAGCAATATGTATATCTAATTTTCTTATAATATATTAACTAAATGTAATATATATATATATACATATATATATATATTTGTAAAACTTATAATAATAATCTATATATAATATGTTCCATATAAGTTAATGTATACCTATAAGCATTGAAGGAGCTACATATAATTATAAACATAATATTTACTGATTATCTTGGCTTTTACTAAAGAATATATACCTTTTATTTCTTCTACTGTTGTTGCTGTTTGTTTCTTCATGTTTCCCTTTGTTCTTTTTCTTTGAAGTGGAGTTCAATATATTGCCCTGATTCATTTCAAGTTTAAGCATTCTTTTCTTAGCCTCGCAGTTCACTGAGACTTTAAACACATGCCTCGGTTTTCAACACTATTTGTTTTACCAGTGAGCACCTCTTGGGTTATTTCATGTCTCTTTCCTGTTCCTCATTTGGCCAAAAATCATTCTCGAAGATTACCTTTAGGATATTTAATATTTCTCTTGGATTTCCTTGTAAAATCGAGTTGAAATTGTTAATATGTATGACATAAAACTAGTCAAATATTAAATATTAAGTGGACAAAACACCACTAACTAAAATAAAGAGAGAGAGATTTTCTTTTCTCATATTTGAGATGGGCTTTGCTTTGTTTCTGAGGCTGGTCTTGAAATTACATTTAGATTTTGAAAAGGCTCTCCACAAACCAGTGTCCTCTTGCTTAAATCTCGCGGTATAATAAGCATGTTCTACCACATATATTTTAATTCTTCTGAACATATGACACTAAACTAATGTGTTTATAGATTCAATATATAATAAGTCTTACAAAATGGTAAATAAATCTTTTTGATAGTTTATTTACTGACAATCTACTATATTTTGATATAGACTTGTTACAGTATCACCTCATGGTGAAAGAAAAATATATTGTAATTGTTATTTGTACTATATTGAATCTATAGATCAAAAATGATATAGTTAAAATAAGGATTGTTCTAATTAATGAATGTTAAAGATTTTCATGTTCTCTTCTTTATTCTTTCTCCATCTTTTGTAAATTTCATCGTAGCATGTTTTCAGAAACCTGTGCCAGGAACTAAGGAAAAGTACTGAATACTGATCTATACACTAGTTTCCCAGTACAAGCATTACCAGGTGAGTGTAGGAACTTGGTTCACATGGTGGGAAGAAAGACTATACTCCTGAAAGTTATTCACTTACCTCTATAAGCAAGCAGAGGCAGGAATCACACACATTAATGAATAACAATAATTCTTTTACATAGGTAGATAATCTACATTCATATCCAAAGATCTTCAAATCACCCCTTTCTTCCTTTGTTAACATCAGCACATTGCTGATATAGTTAAACCAAATATTCAAGTTGTTATTCAGTTGTTCAGCATAACTTGCTGATCTCATTATTGAACTTGAGACATTATGGTGAATTATTCTGCACTAAATGCCAAGGGAAATTTCTTTAATAAGCCATCAATTAAAATGGTATTTTAGCCAGAGCTGCCTTGCCAAAGCCATTTTAAAAGCTTGCAGTGTTTTGTGGGCCAAAACAGCCAGGAAAGGCAATAAAAATCCAGAGACTCCCCTTATTTTTTTAAACCAAAATAAGGATGATTAATAACAAATAGAACATTCTAGAGAAATTAATGCATGCAACAAATATCCAGTCAGTATTTAGCTAAAGTTGATGTAAGAAGAAGCATGAAATCAAGTGGTTTATTTTTGTTGTTGTTGTTTTGTCTCCTTTTTCTTCTATTTAGACAACATCAAATACTGGGAATGGACTGTAAGTCAGTAAATCCTCCATCATCAGGCAATGATAATTATGTTGCATGCAATTATAGTATAATGTTTATTTGTGAAACAGTAGAGCCTTAGTGTGCATCCATCTCATTACAAAAACACGACTACAAGCCGTGCAAGGATAATTGGCTCTGGAAAGGAGACCGAGGGAGAGGGAAGAAAAACAGGACACAAACACAAAAAAGGAGAATTGCATGAGAAAAGTGTTTCAGTAGTTAAATTTTGTTTTTACTTATTTGTTTGTTTATTAGTTATTCACTTTATATCCTGCTCATTGCCCCCTTCCTGGTCACTCCATCACACAATCCTTCCCCCCAATCCTCCCTCCCCTTCCCTGAGTGCGTGCTCTGCAACATCCCCCCTAACCCTGGAGCTCAAGTGTTTGAGAGGGTAGGTACATCTTCTCTCTTAATAAGGACACGGCAGGCTAGCTAGAGGAACATATCCCACAGACAGGCAACAGCTTTTGGGACAGCCCCTGCTCGCATTGTTGGGATCCATATGTGGACCAAGCTGCATTTCTGTTACATATGTCCAGGGAGGACTAGGTCCAACCCTTGTATGTTCTTTGCCTGGTGGTTCAGTCTCTGAGAGCCTCAAGGTTCCAGGTTAATTGGTTCTGTTGATCTTCCTGTGGAGCTCCTATCACCTCCTTGGCCCTCAGTACTTCCTCCTAATCTTTCATAAGAGTCTCTAAGATCTATCCACAGTTCGGCTGTGGGTGTCTGATCTGTTTTAGCTAGCAGCTGTGTGGAGCTTCTCAGAGTATGTTCCTGTCTGTAAGCATAACAGAGTATCATTAATAGTGTTAGGGATTGGTGCTTGCCTACAGGTGGATCTTAAATTGGGCTGGTTATTGGTTGGATGTTCCCTTAGTCTCACAGCCATTAAATTTTACTCTTCAATTTTAGAACTCTTCCTCAGCCACAAGGTTGCAAACATTAAGCAAAAATTAGCTGACTCTATTTTAAGAAGTAACTTTAATGACTTGTGATTTTATAACTCAGCTCCTTTATACCTGGTATTCTATTCCGTTTTGAAATGAATAGTTAGTTGATTTCTTATGGTTTTTAAAACATTTCTACCCTTTTTAATTTTACATATATCTAATCTTCGAAACAAAATGATCTAGCTCTTCTTTCTTAACGGCATCACAGTAAATCTTAGAAGTTCACAGAATGCAGTTTACAAAAAGGAAGTTACAGGAAAACTGAACATACTCGTGACAATAAAATCCCTAAAGCATTTGGAGCTACTTAATTCATTGATAAGCTGGGAATGATTTTATCATTATCTTATAGATAGCCAGACTTTAGTCTACATTTTTCTGGTTACATTCTTGTGGCAAAGCTCTATTCTATATGTCCCAGTTTCTCATCTCTTTTACATTTAAAAGTCATATATATATATATATATATATATATATATATATATATATATATATAATCTTCTTGCAGTTTTAATCTTTGACATTTGAAAGGAACCCTAACTATATTGAGTCTGTTGTCAGGTACATCTAAGGACACACTCCACAATTTGACAGGGTTTTTAATCCTCCAGATGTTCATGAGACATATACAAAACACATAATCAAGCCAAGGAATGCATTACACATACAGATACTAATTAGAGTTCATATTTAGTCTTCCACTGGATTATACTGCTCACCAGGTGATTGACTGAGAAAAACCAACTTGATTAAGTCATAGCAGTAAGAAGCTCAGGCACTTTCAAAGGAAATGTACTGTATAATGAAAGCACATTGATAATATAACAAATTATTTCAAGATGCAAGCATAGGAACAGCACACAATGAGATGTTTTCAAATGACTATTGTAATACATCCTAAAAATTATGATCCATACTGTGCTTTTTCTCCCTCACGTAGTAGATATGACACCTTGGATAAACCTTTCTATCTCAACCCTCTAGATCATTTATTTAGTTCATAGTATTTGAGCAATATTGTCAAAGTAAAAATCAAACAAACAAAAAACAAATAAAACTTCAACTTTTACATTTAGAATAGACAAATACATATTATACAAAACTTTATCCAATTTCTCTATCAGCTTAGTAGTCATTTTTGAAAGTTAGGCTTTTCTAAATTTCTCTAATTTATAATTTTAGGAATCCTTTCAACCTAATGACCCTTTATCAAACCTGAAGGGTCTTTTCATGTGGTTGTTGTGCCAGGAAGCATTGAGAACCCCAAAAGACCATCAAGGATCCATTTCCTATCTAATAACATTAGGGTCTCTTTATTACAAGCTCAGACATAAGCTCTCCTCTAGCCAGATCAACCCTGACACAGCAGGACAAGAAGGCAGAGCAGCCTCGAACCCTCAGCAAGACAGGGTTTTATAGGAAATGGGAATAAGTAAGGGGGTGTGCAGCCTGGAAAACTTCTAATAAAATGACTATTGTAAGCCAACAGGTAGGTGTTCTGAAGCAAGACGAGAACAATCACAAAAGCATAAAAGGTCTGAAAGTACTTTAAAAAAAATCAAACTAATCTTTGATTAACTGTTGTTAAGTAGCTTGGGAGTAACTCCGAGGTATGGACCAAGGACAAGCCTTCGTTGGTGTACTGGCTAATTTTTGTGTCAACTTGACACAGCTGGGTTATCACAGAGAAAGGAGCTTCAGTTGGGGAAATGCCTCCATGAGATCTAGGTGTGAGGAATTTTCTCAATTAGTGATCAAGAGCCCCTTGTGGGTGGGACCATCTCTGGGCTGGCAGTCTTGGATTCTATAAGAGAGCAGGCTGAGCAAGCCAGGGGAAGCAAGCCAGTAAGGAACATCCCTCCATGGCTTCTGCATCAGCTCCTGCTTCCTGACCTGCTTGAGTTTCAGTCCTGACTTCCTTGGTGATGAACAGCTGTATGGAAGTGAAAGCTGAATAAACCCTTTCCTCCCCAACTTGCTTCTTGGTCATGATGTTTGTGCAGGAATAGAAACCATGACTAAGACACTTGTTCCTTGTTCTTGGGTGCAGCTTGGGTTCAACTGTAAGCCAAGTTCTCAGGCCTCTTTCTTTCTTTTTTCTTTCTCTCTCTCTCTTTCTTTCTTCTCTTTTCTTTTCTTTTTTCTGATAGAGGACAGTTGAAAGATGGAGTATGTTTGGTCTCTTATATATATGGGTTATAAATCCAGAGGAATTTAACACTGTTTGGTAATCAGTAAGTGTATAATTATGGAGTGTTCTTAGGCCCTTATATGAATAGTTTATGAAATTCTAGTTTAAAATAAGTTTTAAGCTTCACTTTGGAGTCTAATTTTGTTCTAAGGTATATATAAAAATCAAGGTTTCAAAACTCAACTTTATCACATAAGTTCCCAGCTCATAGTGAATATGGTCAACCTATATTGAGTAAATATACAAAAACATTAAGTGGTTCTGTTATTAAATAACTACCACCCCATTTTACACATGTTCTTGGTAATATGCTTGTTGAAATATTAGAAGGATTGATTATATAAAATAGTTTATACCAGCTTTATTTATTTCTTAACTTTAATCAATCATTTATTTATTATTATTGAAAATTTTGAGCTTGCTAAGTAGTGCAAACTCAGGAATTCCAAGTCCTCAAAAATACATGGCTAATCTCAAAAGAGCCCCTGACTGTGGGAACTTGCCTTTCATGTGAAGGCACAACATGCATTTCAAACCAACAATGTTTCTTGTGTTGATTTCTCTTATAGACCTTGCTATGCCTCCCCTAGACATGGAGTCTTTTCTTCATCTTGGATTGCAGAGACCTGTGTTATTCAGTTATGGAATAAATTGAAAAGAAATGTAAGCTGCTAATGAAACCATTTTTTGTGTGTGAGTGTGTGTGCATGATATGAGGTATATGTGAGGTAGAATAAGGTAGAGAGGTAAGGGGAGGGGGGAAGAGGGAGAGAGAGAGAGTGAGAGAGACAGAGAGAGAGAGACAGAGAAAAGAAAGAGAAAGAGAAAGGTAGAGATATGATTTACTGTTTATTATTGGCAGGCCTGAACTTGGTATGTAGAGCAAGCTGACCTCAAACTTGCCATTATTCTCTATCCTCTGCCTCACTGGGATTACAGCTTAAGAGAGTCACATGATGAGGGAGGCACAGTACAGAGAAATGTAGTGGAGGCAGCCCAGTTCTTCACACCCTAGATGTACAATCTTCTTACCCAGATTCCAGATACTCATGAGCACAATGAATTGTTCCCACTGTTTCTGTCCATTGTGCTTAAGTGTATATTCTGCACTAAATGTATGGAAAGAAAAGCATGTAAGGAATATAGAGTATAGCTCAATAAAGGAATAAAGTAAAATGATTCAAGTGGGTTAGAACTGTTTGAATTCCTTCAATTAAGAGAAAGGCTACAATTTTAGCATTAAACAGCCCCACTCCACTGACTTCAAGCTTTTTCAATTTTCAATAATCCTATTTGATTAATGAGAATAGCTCTATTTTGCTTGGCTGAAATTCATATCATGAAATATCTGCAAGCTAACTACTTTTCAAAGATACAGAAAACACCACCTCTGATGCTGCTTAAAACTGTAAGAAAGAAAATAAATTATAAAATACAAATCTTAAAAGCACACACCACAAAACATTCATTCATAGTTTAGACTTAATGTCTTGAGAGAAATCCATAAACTTTATAGTCTTCTAGAAGAGATAACGTTAAACTTGCCATTTTATATATTATGTGTGAGACCAACGTTATCTCGAAAAAAAAAAAAAAAAAAAAAAACGCAGCCAAGGAAAAAGGAAAGAATTTTTATCTGTGACCCTGATCTTTTCACAGTGCCAGAACCTGTGCTTTTGTCTGTCATTACTGGAGTAATATAAACTCACATAAGCTGTGCTTAAGGGATTCTGTTGGATGACATGAAGCACTGATTGAATCTGGATTTGGATACAGCTGTCCCGGGGGCCTCAAGAAAATGTGGTGAGGCTGTGGATTTGGAAAAACACAGATAAACTAGATAAACTTTAATTTCCTTCCCACCATTACCATACACCTGTTTGAAAAGAAGATACAGATGTTGAGTGAGCTGTGTTTAATAGGAGGGAAAAGTGAGAAGGTTATATATTATAACCCTATAGATATTATTGAGAAATGGTTTACTGAAAAGACTTAAGAAGTAACCATATTTGACTGTTACTTAATCTAATCATAACCAGTTTTCAAGCCAAGTCCAAGATATTTGATTTAAAAGAATATTTCCTTTGGAGGTATAAGGTCATGTCCTTGTGACAGGGCTTATTTCTATTGCCTTGTAGGCCTTGGTGTCTATTGTTTTCATTTTGTTTCTAGGATAATAACAGAACACTTTCCACTGTGAATACACTCTTAAGATTTACTGACAGGTCCATGTATCTCTCAGTCAGAAAAGCAGGGAAATATTAAGAAGCATTTTGTAAAATTGAGTTTCATGATTGTTTTTTTCTCTCACTCTCTCTGTGAGGTAGTGTACAGGTAATACAAAGAACATAGGTTTGAAGTACAAAGATCTAATCATTACTTCTCTTCCTATCCAGCACCCCTGCTGTGCTAAGGAAGATCTTGAAAGTATTGTCTCCTGAATCTTAAAGATGATAACAACTTATAGCACTTTTTCAAAGTCAAATGAAGTAATATATATATAAAGTGTTCAATGTAATTCCTAGTATACCTGTTCCTTCATTCAACAAAAATTTAGGTTTTTGTGCTGGTTTGTTTTTTTGTGTGTTTGTTTTTGCCTCTGTATGGCTTTATGATCAGACATGTATAGATTCCTTTTCAAAGAATTAATAGTGTGTACAAACTGTTGCTTTACTCCTTAACCATAGATGAAGAAGGCAAATTAGCCAAGTCTTCAGTATCTAATATCAGTTTGTTAATATGTATGTATGAACACGCACATATATGAATACATGCTATGAATACAAAATGAATCAAGCATTCAGTGTGTGTAAAAGTAATTTTTTTTTACAATTCTAAACACTTTCCTCAGTTGAAAAGCATATATCAAGGGTGGTGACCATATCAAATTTAAATTGAAATGTTATAATGGACTTTTGCATGTAGGAATAAGAGATGGATATACATTGTCTTATCCCTCCTATTGTGAGGTGTAACTCATTCAGAGAACACACAGACTTTTAAAGCCAATAGAAAGGTTTTGGTTGCTAGCCAGCAGACTACACAAAAGACTTGCCCAAACTGTGTATTCACAAACCTTGCAGTTCTTGAACAGTATGCACAAAACTGTATCCTGATGACACATTTCAATTAACAAAAGCAGTTTACAGTAAGTGGAATTACAGAAGCCAAAAGGCAAGTTTAGGACATTGAGGGACTTACTTGGTATTATGGACCATGATAAATTAGGCCCTTGTTCTTTCTTTAGCAAGCATTGTGGTATATGTGCTGGATTCTTAGGTTAGACTGGTGGTTTTGTTGTTCTAAAATATAATAGTTGTGCTAAGTTCTGGGCTTGTTACACTGCCATTACACAGAATTAAAAGCTTGGACAATGCATATAAAAACAAACATGAAAGCAGTTTGGTGGTTGGAGAGAATATGAAATCTTAGAAACTTCACAGTGATTAGTTTTCTGGATATTATTTTTTGTATATGTGTGTGTATATCTCATACTGTTTCATTGAAGCAGAAGAAATCAGAAACCCAAAATGCCAATAGGTACGAACACAACACAGAAAATATACATATAGAAACAACAACAAAGCAAGACATAAAAATGTTAGATAGTGAGTATCCTAATCTACAAAACACAGAAAAATACTATGACACAGCTCTCAACAATAGCAATAAAAGGAAGTAACTAAGCTAGATATCAGTATTCACCAATGATGGGACAGTTAAGCTTCCCCTAGAAGAGCTGTTGAATCATGAATGAGGAGCCAGCTCTAGAAATGGGAGCAACTGGACAAAGTTTTCAACTCTCACTAGCATCAACAACCAGCATAGTGTGAAAGATGAGGCTTATAGTTCCATGATTGTCCACAAGAAATAGCAAACACTCAGCATCCCTACAGGAGTATTTAGAGAGTAGATATGGCAGGAAGTTACCCATCACTGTCCTTGAGACAAGAGCTCAAGGAGATAATCAATTATGATAGGAATAACACAATCATTAATTGATGTAAAAAATTGTAATCATAATCCGTGTGTTCTCTACTATAATGGAATAAGATAGGAGTTAATAAAGTATAATATCTTCATATCCATAGAAATTAAAGGACCACTTCCACATAGTCTATGGGTCAATAAACAAGTCTCTAGAGGAAATTTTAAGTAATGTGCTGAACCAAGTGAATGGAAAATAGACTATATCAAAATGTGTAACATGAGATTAAAATGATGCCGAGACAGGGCAAGAAATCCTCAGGAAAAACCAGTCCTGGAGACACAGCTGTATACCTTTTTCAATATATAATAATGGGAGGGGCAGTACATACAATTTTAAAAAATATATAGCACTGACATAAAACCATGCACATAGATCAAGGAAATTAAACAGAGAATCCATTGCTAAATATAAATAGCTAAATCCATCGGGGTGTTGCTAGATTTCTCTCTCTCTCTCTCTCTCTCTCTCTCTCTCTCTCTCTCTCTCACACACACACACACACACACACACATACACACACACACACACACATACACACACATACACACACACACACACACACACAGATACAATACATTGGGGAAAAGATAGCCTCTTTTATATCGTTTGAAAAGCTGAAACATGTATGTAATATACTTATATTTTTTGTATATGGGTATATGTGTGTGTGTATCTCTTACTGTTTCATTCTATTCCTCATTCTCTCCCCTCTAATGCATTTATTCCAAACACATTTCCCTTTCAACATCACATGCTCTCTTTTCAACCCACAGTACCTACTTATTGCTACCTCTGTATGCATTGTTGTAGTACCATTTACTAAAATATGGATAGTCTCTCACAGGCCACATCCCTGTAGAAAACCTTCTCAACCCCAAAGATTATCAGTGACCAGAAGCTCCTCAGATAGAGAGAGGTAGGACTCCCTGAGATCCTTTTCCATCTCTGCTAAGTTGCTGCTATACTGGTCTTGTGCATGTAGTCAGGGCTGCTATGAGTTGATGTCACATCTGGCAAATCCTTTTTCACCCACGACCTCTACTTCTATCTTTCTGCCCCATCTTCCATGATAATACCTGAATCATGCAGGCAGTTGGTGTGATAGAGGTGTCTCATTTAGAGCTGAACATGTCACAGTTTCAAATTGTCTGATTTACAAGAGTAGGTCTCAATATCAAACTCCTTCTAGCAAAAAAAGAAGCTTCTCTGGTAATGAAGATGTTTTACTCTATAGGAAAAAAAGATAACTTAGAGGCAGTTTAACACAAGGGTTATTTTAGTAGAATAATAGCATTAGATTCTCCTGTGGGACCTAGTATATAGTAGGATTTTGACACAGTTATGAACACTATACATGATTTATATTTTGTAGTACAGGAAATGAATATGATCAGAAAGTGTTTGTTTACTAGCATAATACTCATGACACTATTTTACCAGTGAATATATCTTGCCAGGTCAAGCACTTTGCAATGTTTGCATCTAAGACTTGTCTTTACTGACAGCATTCATAGAACTGTCTAGCCCTATGAAATCTAGCCAGTAGGGATACAGCTTCCACATTGATACCAGATGGATGTTTTTATACTCTGTGACTCAAATATGTAGTGTCTTCAGCAATAGACTTATTGTTATGTTCTAGAGGTTCTAGAGGTTCTAGAGGTAGCATAGTCTAAACTTTAGGGACCTCACTAACCAATAGTTTGCAGAGAAGAAGCCCATTAGGTGCTCTGCTTATTGTAGCTTATGTGGTCTGAGAAAAGCATGGTCATTTCCTATGGGGTAGCTCCACCTGAACTCTGCTAATAATATATATGCATATGAATAAGAAGCACCTGAAAAATGTTCAACATCCTCAATCATCAGGGAAATGCAAATCAAAACAACCTGAGATTCCACCTCACACCAGTCAGAATGGCTAAGAACAAAAAAATATTCATGTGACAGCAGATGCTGGAGAGGAAGTAGAGAAAGAGGAACACTCCTCCATTGTTGGTGGGATTGCAAGCTTGTACAACCACTCTGAAAATAAGTCTGGTGGTTCCTCAGAAAACTGGATATAAAACTACTAGAGGATCCAGCAATACCTCTCCTGGACATATATCCAGAAGATGTTCCAAGTGGTAATAAGAACACATGTTCCACTATGTTCATAGCAGTCTTATTTATAATAGCCAGAAGCTGGAAAGAAACCAGATGTCCCTCAACAGAGGAATGGATTCAGAAAATGTGGTACATTTACACAATGGAGTACTACTCAGATATTAAAAACAGTGAATTTATGAAATTCTTGGGCAAATGGATGTATTTGGAGGATATCATCCTGAGTGAGGTAACCAAATCACCAAAGAACTCACATGATATGCACTCACTGATAAGTGGATATCAGCCCAGAAACTTAGAATACCAATTGAAAGATACAATTTGCAAAACACATGAAATTCAAGAATAATGAAGACCAAAGTGTGGACACTTCGCCCCTTCTTAGAATTGGGAAGAAAACACACATGGAAGGAGTTACAGAGACAAAGTTTGGATCTGAGAGGAAAGGATGGACCATCCAAAGACTGCCCCACCCAGGGATCCATCCCATAATCAGCCACCAAATGCAGACACTATTGCATATGCCAGCAAGATTTTGCTGAATGGACCCTAATATAGCTGTCTCTTGTGAGGCTATTCCAGTGCCTGGCAAACACAGAAGTGGATGCTCAGTCATCTATTAGATGGAACACAGGGTCCCCAGTGGAAGAGCAAGAGAAAGTATCCAAGGAGCTGAAGGGTTCTGCAGCCCTATAGGTGGAACAACAATATGAACTAACCAGTACCGCCAGAGCTCATGTCTCTAGCTGCATATGTAGCAGAAGATGGTCTAGTTGGCCATCATTGAGAAGAGAAGCACCTTGGTCTTGCAAACTTTATATGCCCCCGTTCAGAGGAATACCATGGCCAAGAAGTGGGAGTGCGTGGGTAGGGGAGCAGGGTTCAGGGGGTATAGGGGACTTTCATGATATCACTAGAAATGTAAATGAAGAAATTACCTAATAAAAATTGGAAGAAAAAAAAAGCTTACTCTGTAGTACGTTTCTGTATAGACATTGTAAAGGTCTTTAGTGCCAGCTATTTGTATTTCCTTTATGCTACCTTCGCATTCCTCATCTAATCTAACTCTCTTACTCCATTATTCCTCTTTTCCTTTTCCATGCTACCTACATTCTATTCATCATCCTTTGATATATCTTGAAATTACAACTCTCTGATTTATATGGGTATTCTAATTTAAATACATACTTAAAGATTTAAAGCTAACATTCACTTATTAGAAAAGCACATGTGATGCTCATCTTCCTGAATATGGGTAATTCAGCTTCATTCATTTTTTCATGCACGTTTTATTTTTCTTTACAATTAAATAAAACCGAATTGTGCTGCTAAAAGGAGATGCTAGGAAAACTGAGTATATACATTATTCCATGTGTAAATGATCTATAATAACAATTCTTTAGTTTTTAACTAGTGAGCTTAGTAAGGAAACAGCAATAACACCTATAAAGAAAAATAGTAAGTAGTATATTTATATTTACTGAGGTAGATGATAGATAGATAGATAGTTAACAAAACTATCAAAATAGGCACTTATAACATCCATAAGAAGTGATTGGAAGAGCCTGATTAGGAGACCAAGAAAAGATAACACCATCAAATCATCTACACCACACACTAGAAATGATTGTGGAAACTCATCAACTACTATTATTCAGGAGATCTTCAATGAGAGATTTTTAGGCACAACAGAGCATTCTTTCCATGGATGGGCTACATGATCATACTAATCCCTGTGGAAAATATTTTTATTGGTTATTTTATTTACATTTGGAATGTTATCCTCCTTCCTGGTTTGCCCTCTGCAAGCCCCCTAATCTTTTACCTTCTAGTTGTTCTCTAGAAAACAATGCATTTAAAACACTTCTCTGTTAGAATTTCCCCTTTCTTTCTCAGTGTAAGTAGTCAGGCTTCAGGAGAATTGGGAATTCCACAGTACTCTTAAAATAATATGCTGGAGTGTAGACAATAGAGCCCTCCTCACCTCCAAGTCTCCTTTAAACTAGCTCAGGAAGCTAACCACAACTTACTATATAACTTATATTACATAATTCCCAAAGTCTAGATTTACCCTACATAAACATCAATTATATAGCGAGGAGGGTGGTGGCACATACTTATAATCCCGGCATGCACCATATAGTAACATGATATCTGAATTCGAGGCCAGCCTGGTCTACAGAGTTTGTTCCAGAACAGGAAGGATTACAGAAAGGAACCAAAACCAAAAATTAAAAATAAAAACATTTTAAAAAGTCAAGTTCAAGTGAATCAACTTCCTTAATATAAGACCTGAAACTTTACCGTACAGAAAAATATAGGAGAAATATTTCAATTTCTATAGTCAATGACTTCCTAAATCAAACGGCAATTGATCAGAAGATAAAAATAAGAATCAGTGGTACAACTGTATTTATGTGTTTATCCTTAAAAGTTTATGTATGTGAGAAACAAAAAAATAGAGGAAATGTACAATTTTATTACTTTAATTTGGGGAGGATGATTCTGTCTAATGCTCTGGGCAAGACCTAACATGCAGCCATCATTTTGAAGCTTAGGTACTGAATAACACCCCAAATAAGAAAACATAAAAGACATTATTAAAAGGCTACTATAAACATAGCGGAGCATGTGTCCTTGTTTTATGTTTGAACATCTTTTGGATATATGCCCAGGAGTGGTATAGCTGGGTCCTCAGGTAATACTATGTACAATATTCTGAGAAACTGCCAGACTGATGTCCAGAGTGGTTGTACCAGCTTGCAATCCCACCAGCAATGGAGGAGTATTCCTCTTTCTCCACATCCTTGCCACCATCTGCTGTCACCTAAGTTTTTGATCTTAGCCATTCCAACTGGTGTGAGGTGGAATCTTGGGGTTGTTTTGCTTTGCATTTCCCTGATGACTAAGAATGTTGAACATTTCTTTAGGTGCTTCTCTGTCATTGGATGTTCCTCAGTTTAAAATTATTTGTTTAACTTGGCATCACATTTTTAATAAGGTTATTTGATTGTCTGGAGTCTAACTTCTTGAGTTCTTTGTATATATTGGATATTAGCCCTCTATCACATGTAGGATTGCTAAGATCTTTTCCCAATTTGTTAGTTGCCATTTTGTCCTATTGATAGTGTCCTTTGCCTTACAGAAGTTTTGTAATTTTATGAGATCCCACTTGGAGATTCTTGATATTAGAACATAAGCAGCTGGTATTCTGTTCAGGAAATTTTCCCCTGTACCCATGTATTCAAAGCTATTCTGTACTTTTTCTTCTATTAATTTCAGTGTATCTGGTTTTATGTGGAGGTTGTTGATCTACTTGGACTTGAGCTTTGTACAAGGAGATAAGAATAGATAGAGGTTGATGTGCATTCTTCTACATACTGGCCACCAGTTGAACCAGAACCATTTGTTGAAAATGCCTTCAATCAAATAACCCTAATAAAAAACAGAGCTAAACAAAGAAATCTCAATTGAGGAAACTCGAATGGTCAAGAAGTGTCTAAAGAAATGTTCAGCATTCTTAGTCATCAGGGAAATGAAAATCAAGACAACCCTGATATTCCACCTCACACCATCCAGAATGGCTAAGATCAAAAACTCAAGTGACAGTAGATTCTGGCAAGGATGTGGAGAAATAGGAACACTCCTCCATTGCTGGTGGGACTGCAAGCTGGTACAACCACTCTGGAAATCAGTCTGGCAGTTCTTCAGAAAATTGAACATAGTATTACCTGAGGATCCAGCTATACCACTCCTGGGCATATACCCAAAAAATGCTCCAACATATATCAAGGACACATACTCCACTATATTCATAACATCCTTATTTGTAATAGCTGTAAAGAAATGAGATATCCTTCAAAAGAGGAATGGATACAGAAAATGTGGAACATATGCACAATGGAGTACCACTCAGCTATTAAAAACAATGACTTTATGAAATTCTTAGGTAAATGGATGTACCTAGAAAATATCCTGAGATAGGTAACCCAATCAGAAAAGGACACACATAGTATGTACTCACTGATAAGTGGATAGCCGAAAAGCTCCAAATACCCAAGATACCCAAGATACAATTCCCAGACCACATGGAGCTCAAGAAGAAGGAAGACCAAAGTGTAGGTGCTTGGGTTCTTCTTAGAAGGGGTAACAAAATACTCATGTGAACGAATACAGAGACAAAGTGTGGAGCAGAGATTGAAGGGAAGTCTATCTAGAGACTGCCCCACCTGGGAATCCATCCCATATACAGTCACCAAATCCAGACACTATTGTGGATGCCAAGAAGTTCATGCTGACAGGAACCTGATATAACTGTCTCCTGAGAGGTTCTGCCAGAGCCTGACAAATACAGAGGCAGATGCTACCAGCCAACCATTGGACTGAGCACAGGGTCCCCAATGGACGAGTTTGAGAAAGGACTGAAGGAGCTGAAGGAGTTTGCAACCCCATAGGAAGAACAACATCAACCAACCAGAGCTCACAGGTTCTAAATCACCAACCAAGGAGTATACATGGAGCAACCCATGGCTCCAGCCATATATGTGGCAGAGGATGGCCTTGTAAGGCATCAATGGGAGAAGAGGCTCTTGGTCCTGTGAAAGCTAGATGCCTCAGTGTAGGGGATTGTCATGGCAGGGATGGGGGAGTGGGTGAGTGGGTAGGGGCAGAGCCTCATAGAAACAGGAGGAGGGGAAATTGAATAATGTGTTTCTGAGTGGGGAGGTATTGGGAAAGGGAATAACATTTGAAATGTAAATAAATAAAATGTTCAATAAAAAATTACTAAGGAAAAAAACAAAAACAAACACACACACACACACACACACACACACACACACACACACACACACACAAAATGCTGTCTTTTATCCACTGGATAGTTACATTTTGCAATGCCTATGACATTTGTGACTGACCTGGCCATCATTCTGGCAGTACATCTTTACCTAAATAGGTCCACTAAACAGATGGGGGAATTAGATGATCATTAGTTTTTATAAAGAAGGTGAGAGACAAGAAATACAACTGATTAGCATAAATAATTGTTGAGAGCTTTTGGTGTGGCTTCTAGGAATTTGGCATTTGTCACTAGGCTCAGACAAGGAAGCAGGCTCAGAGAAGAATATCAGAAACAGTAACCATGGGGCTTTGTTTACTACTTCACTTAATTACTACCTTATGTTATCTCTCTGCTTACTAATTTACTTAATTACTTTCTTGTGTGATCTCCTTCTTTACTACTTCACTTGATCACTTTGTCTTTGATCTAAGAACTCACCATGCTTTTTTTGAATATACCTAGAATGATATAAAAGCAGGCTGGAGAGAAATAAAGCTGCTTCAGCCTCAGTACAGGCTGGAATCGTGTTATAGTTGTGTTTGTTTTTTATTTTCAATCTTCACTTTCTCTCTTGAGACCCTGTTGGCTGACTGAGCTGGCTTGGTAAAATAATAATAGTACTATATAAGAGGAATATTTATAAAGCTGGAGAGATGGCTCAGTGGTTAAGAGTGCTCTTCCAGAGGACCAAGTTAGCATTCTCAGCAATCCTATTAGGACGCATTACAAAGGGCTCCTGATCCTAGAGATCTGTACATACTTCTGCCTTCTTTAGATTGTTAAAATTTTCTTTAAACGTATCATTTCACTTTATTTTATTTTCATCAGAATTATAATTATCTCATTATCATCTTCTCTAATAACTTGCTGCAACAATGAGCTTAAGGTGAAGTTCTGACTTATCTAACTAAAGACAACACATTCCTTAGCCAGAGATTTAACTGATAAAATTTTCTTCTGTTATAAGATACTAAGAAAAAGGTAGGAGACAGAATAGGCAGAGATTATACCAATAGGTGTTTACAAATATGAAATGTGTGCATGGGCAACTCTTCCTTGTGAGTCTTAAAAGGAACTACAAAGCCTTTAAAGATGTCTAACTCAGTACCAGCAGAGAAACAGAAGGTTTTGAGCATAGTTCTAAAAGAAGATAGCTACACTATTCAAAGTTTTCATTATTCTTTAGCTGAAATGAGAGGGTTCCCATCTATTCATAGTCATGATAGGTCGTACAGTAAACCGGAAGAATGGTAAAGACTCTGTTTGGACTGAGCTGATAGCATCAAATGATCTGGTAATAGAAGGAACTTACACTAAAAAGCAAAAGAACATCATACAAGTGTATAGAATGCTTGAAGAAGCAGATGACTGTTCAGCCATAATGGGAAGCACAAGAACAGGTATGCCATAGTATATCTGGACATGTATTAAATACTTCCCATTTCTATCTACTTATATCCTCTTAAATAGTAACTAACTGAACTGGGTTATTAATTAGATTTTTCTAAGACTAAAATAAAAGTATGTCTTCATACAATGAGAAAGGTTGTAACTTAATCTAAAACATTAGATTACATTCTCATACCAGTTATTTCACAACTTAAGGTGTGCTAGATCACTAAAGCTAAAGATATGCTTTGTGCACCTGACACACTAGGCTGTGCCAGGAGCAGAAACATTAGAGAGCAGAGAAACAGATAACTTTGTCATACTCTGACCGAATCACTGGACTGCAAATTATAACACCATAAAGATACATTTTGTCTTGTTTTAAATTTCATCACATTGGTTCTGAAGAAAAATATTCCAGCCTCTAGAAATCAATGGATTCATTTTTTTAAGCATGTAAAGATAGAGGCCAAAAGAGAATTTCCATCCCGTTCAGTTTTTAAATTAATCATTCCATCTGTTTATATCTCAAATGATATCCCACTTCTCAGTTACTCCTCCAAAAATTCCCCATCCCACACCAACCCTCTCCCCTTTCCCATTGCTTCCATCAGGGTACTCTCCCACCCACCCTCTCCTGCCCCACTATTCCAGCATCCCCCTACACAGGGGCATAAAACCTCCACAGGACCAAGGGTCTCCCCTCCCATTGATATCAGACAGGACCATCCTGTGCTACATATGTATCTGGAACCATGGTTCCCTCTCTGTACAAAGGACTAGAGGAGCAGAGGGGGATTTCAACCCAGTACCCCATCCCATTGCTAATGTCTCTTTCCATTTCTCTCCATTCCATAACACAATGTAACTTGATTGTAGGCAGATTCAGTTTTCACAGATTGATGATCTCATCTAAACAACTACTGTTCCATAGCATTTGAAACAGTGATGATAATCACTTGTGTTTTAAACATTAGATCATCTAAGCTGGATATGGTGACAAATCTCTGTAATCACAGTATTTGAGAGGCTGAGACCAGAAGATTTGAGCATTTGAGTCCTGGGTAACATGCTGAAATATAATCTCAAAAATATTTTCAAATAAAAATAAAATTAGGAAATTTATAGTGGTTAACTTTTCCATATCTGCATGTCCTTTCTTCAGACAGTAATTGTCTGCAGAATGAAATGAATGTATTTCTTACACAGTGGCTAACTTGCCACAGTTGAAGTGGCTCCAGTTGGACGGACTGAAGTTCAATGTCTTCTCTGAAGTGGGGTGGGGTTACTGTCAGGAGCAGACATGTCTCCTAGTCAAAATCTATTAATAATAAAATGAATTAAAATGTCATATTCTGTGGATCTCTGATGCTTTTGAAGACGATCTATCTATATATTTCCTATCTGAACTGTTGTTAAACCTTGACTACTTTTAGGTATTTACCATTTGAGTAACACTGCAAGCACTTTATTATAGTGTATCTTGCAGACATAACATGATGTTATAGAATAATAGAAGAAATGGAGAAGGTAACTGAGACACACTTTCCTCAAGCTCACATAACTACTATTCTTTGTGCTCTTGCGAAAATAATAACTGGATTTCAATCTCTTCAAGGGAGTTCTATACACTGTATAGTTTGGTACCTAAAGTCTTTGTATGGAGACTTAGATATGTTACCTGGTCATCCTCCACACAAGCTGCTCCATACACTTTGAACCACTTCTGAAGATGTTTCCTCTTTTGGGACATTTATGAAAAACCTATCAGGAAATGTCTGTCTTTGAAGATTTGCCTATGACTTTAAGTGACGCTTCTGTCATCTGCCTCTGATACACTTTTCAAGGGAACCTCATTTCTACCAGGGAAAGTCTTTATAGTGAGGGGATGAAAGAGAGACTGGAACTTTCATTCTGAGTTGCTTACTTGGAAAACAGAAAGTGAAGACAGCTTTTAATCAATCATGGAATTTTGTGTGTCCTCACACAGAATAAGTTACAGTTTTTATAACCCTTTGAGAAGAAACTGTTGGACACTGGATTAGCAAAAACAACAGAATGAAATTCAGTATTTTTTTAAAAGAACCCCCGCTGAGGCATTTTGCTTGCGAAGGGTTTCTGACCTGCAGATTACAGCTGCTCTGCCAATCATTCACCCTTTGTTCTGTGGCTTCCATTAGAGGGGATGTCTTTTATTCTTTTTGGAATCCATCACCTTTGGGCTATCCTAAACTCAGGTTAAGTACTATGTCACAGAAGGAAATTGAAGTCAAAATTAAGACAATATACCTTAATGCCATCCTCAGAGAACTCAACATGGACCAGGCTCTGGGATTTTCTTGTGAATATACTGACAGCTGTAAAGTCTTTTAAAATCATTTCTGTAACTTACGAGGTTATATATATATATATATATATATATATATATATATATATATATATATATATATATTTGCCTACTTCTCCATTAATTTTTCAGTTTTGACGCCGTCTCAAATATTTTTTAGTTTAGTAATGAATGTATTTTCTTTAGAATCATAAAATTCTTTAGAAATACAGCTGTATATTTCAATTATGAACACATCACTAAGCACCTTCATAGTGACGGCCATAAAAATATGACGGGGAATATAATCATCTCTCTTAAATTGAACAACTTGAAAATGTGCAAAATTAAAGATTAAATTTATTTTATAAGCTATCATTGCCTTAATTTCATTTCTCTGTGAGTTTATCATGGCTATCAGTTAAAATATATTTGAAAGATGAAGTAAAACCTCTGTTAAACTTGTGTAAGGATATTAAAGCAGTTTCTCAATTATATGTGACCTATGAAATCAGTGAATTTCTCTCATGTCTTCATGCTATCTTATCACATAGCTAAGTGATTTATTTTCAAGTATTACTGACAATCACCTATTAGCATTTTTAAATAGGCTACAGTTAATTTAGCCTTACAATTGTGAACATTCACAATATAACAATGTCTGCTAAACTTGTATGTTTTAAAAAACAATAGGAGTGATTATTTTATTTAGAGGCCTATTAAAAGGAAATTTGTTCATTAACAATTTTATATCTTGCATTCATTTTTATTTTAATTTTTATGAGCATGTGTATTTTACCTGCATATATGTCTGTGAAACAACTGCATGCCTGGTTCTTGCAGAGGCCAGAAGTAGGTATCAGATCCCCTAGAACTGAGATTTAGCCACCATGCAGGTATTGCGAACTGAAATTGGGTTCTCTACAAAAAGCAGCCACTGCTCTAAACGACTGAGCCATTTCTCTAGCTTGACTATGACTATGTATTCTAGTTACTTTCAAACCCCAGCCCATCCTGTTGTTCCCTGTTAAATCCTTCTTGCTCCCTATAAAGCCCTTTGCCATTTTCATGCATTTTGGTTTGAGTTTTTAATATTAAAGAGTAGTCAATGAGACGATGGGTTTCAAATTCTCTATCAGAACAGGCTGTAACCACTACTGGGTGCATGACTAAAGACAAAGCCATCCCTTCTCCCCGCATTTATTGGCAGCCAACAGAAGATTAATAAAGAGGAGGGCCCATGATCCCCTACCCACATCCATGACTGATTGTTGACAGGATCAGTCTAGGGCAGGGCCATTGCAGCTGCTGTGAGCTAAAAACTGCGATGGAGGTGTCATGCCAAGTTGGACTTGACAGCTCTTTTCCTGTCTTCCAGTTCTATACCTATCCCTTAATGGGTGTGGCATAAATGCCTTATTTAAGTCAGAGCACTCACTTTTCACCTATTCTCAGCACTGTGGGCAACTGTGGGTCTGTGTAGTCTTTGCCTTCCTAAAAAGTGAAATTACTCTGGTTAAGATTGAGGATATCCAGCACTTGGGAGGCAGAGGCAGGCGGATTTCTGAGTTCGAGGCCAGCCTGGTCTACAGAGTGAGTTCCAGGACAGCCAGGGCTATACAGAGAAACCCTGTCTCAAAAAAAAGCAAAAAAAAAAAAAAAAAAAGATTGAGGATATCATTTATTTACAGTCTCGACATTTAGGTGGTAGTTTGATGTCATGTAAGTTTATCTCAAGTCCCTTAAAGCCTATGGCTTTTCCCCCTTGACAGGTTTCCAGTACCAGGAACAGGTTTGTCTTGTCGAGCAGGCCATAAAGTCGATTAAAGTATAGTTTGTTATTCCAATAATGTTCTGTTACGGTTGCCATAGTGGGAACACCTTGCCTAGTGTGTTAGTATTGGGAATTTTAGGTTTCACACATGAGTCTATTGTTGATGTGTTTTCTTTCCCAGTTCAGGTGGCAAACACTTTCTATCACTTGAAAGCTAATGAATGTAGATAAAATTTACAGCAGATGGAGTTCTAGTTTGATTTCTTCATACCTTACAATCAAAGTGTGTGCTGTCTTATCAGCTATGTAGGATGGGAAACTAAGACAAGTGGTAAAAGCCTATATTATTTTGAAAACTTTTTGATCATTTCTGATCAACAATTCACACAAAAGATATATTCTACACTTGGCACTGGGATTTTTGTATAGTAATTTGTGGATTATATGAGTAGCTCTTAAAATTATGTTTTATAATTAGACTACAGGATAGTAAGTTTTTATGGATTTTTATACACCCTTTTTACATCCCCTTTGGAATGATTAATAGTCCCCCCAGTAATTGCATGTCAGATTTTATTTCAGTGACCAACTCACCAAAATAATTTTCAGCTTCTATTCTTTGAAATAAAGGAAAATCAGAAAAAAATCACTTTATTCATACTCGAAGGTGTTTTGGAAGTTAAAAAAAGAAAAAAGGACAAAAATGACTGAATTCCAGCAAATGAAGCCAAGAATATGGACTTAAGAGAGAAAAAGAAGAATTCACTCCATGTCCTAAGAATGAAAATTTCCATGAAGAAAATCTTGTAATGATTTACATTTTATAATGCCTACAGAATGCATTCAAGCACAATTAGAAAACACATGATTGTATTAGCAGACCAAATTAATGATTGAGACATTTGCTTGCAATATAACATATGGAAACTTTCATAAAGCTATATTAACATATATAAACATTAATATAATCATGTTTACAGTTCTAAAGAGGTAGACGTGTTACAAAATAAATTGTAGTTATTGAAAATGTATGCTTTGCTAAGTTTTGGTATAAAATAAATCTGTAAATCACTGAAGAAATAAAGAGAACAGCATATCTGCTATGACTAAGAATATCTTTGTGTCTTCCCGTAGCCCTCCTTGGGTTACTTCTCCACTTATCATACTGAAGCTCTGTTCAAAATTTAATGATATACATGTCCACACATCTTTTTGAGTGGCCTTAGATAATTATAGACTTAAAGAATATTGTGTCATCTAGGGTCTCAAATTTTTTAATGTATTATGACTTCCATATAATTAGTATCTACAGAATATTTAGTTAGATCCTTTTTATGTGCCACACATTGGTATCTTGACTGTTCTCTCCAGATTTTTTTTTTAATTTAGTAATCTTCATCCAAAAGTTTAACATAAAAATAGGTTGCATTGGTTTCAATAATTCTTATTGTGTTTATTCTTTAAAACATTTCTATTTATTATTTGCTTTTCTTTCTGTTTTTATTCAGAAGAAAAGCATTTTTATTTTAAATATCTTTAATATTTCCTTGAAGTATGTGCAGAATTTATTGATTTGATAACTCTTCTGTTTTGATCTGTTTATATCAGTATAATCCCCACCCATGCACTACTTTAAGCATCAAACATTTGTATGATGTGTAGCTTTTATTCAGTTTAACATGTTATTTTATTTTAATGTGTTCAACAAACCACAGAGGATAAAATTATCTGTATAATGTCCAAATATCATTCATTCTTAATTTCTAGATTATCACTGTTGTCCTCTTGGAACACATTTTGTGCATGATTGAATTATATAAAGTATGGTGAAACTTATTGCCCATAATACAAATTATGGAAAATATTTGTTAATGAATGTTTTCCATAATGATGTGTGGAATTGGTGGTTTTGGTTACTCTCAAGTAGGTCATGCGTTTCAACAATGCTGTTATTGGTTTCTGTGCTGTAATAAAACACCATGACCAAAGCAAGTTGGACAGGATACGGTTTATTTAATCTTACAGGTACAGTTTAACAGTCTATCACTGAAGAAGGCAGAGGAGAAACTCAAGCAGAGCAGGAGCCTGGGGGCAGTGGGAAAGAAGAAGCCAAAGAGGGAAAGTTTAAGGGCTTACTCTACCTTATTCCTTATATAACCCAGAACCATATGCCCAAAGATGGTGCTGCCTACAGTGAGATGGATCCTCCAAGACTGGCTTACTTACTTTTCTACTGCTGTGGAAAAACACTAGGACCATGACAATTTATAAAAGAAAGCATTTAATTTAAAGCTCACAGCTCCAGAGGTTTAGAGTCTGTCAATATTATAGCGGAGAGAATGGCTGCAGGCAAGCACGATGCTGGAGCAGTAGATGAGAGCTCACATCTTGATCCACAAGCACAAGTGTGAAGCAGCAAGAGCTAATGGGAATGGTAGAGTCGTCTGAGACCTCAAAGAACACCTGAAGTGAGACACTTCTTCCTACAAGACTACACATCCTAATCTTCCCCAAAAGTTCCACCAACCAAGGAACAATCTTTAAATATATGAGCAATGGAGGAATTCTCATTCTAACTACCATACATCAATCATTTCAAAACACCCCACAGATTTGCCAACATCACAATCTTACAGAGGCATTGTCTCAAGCAAGGTCCTGTCTTCCCAGATATGTCTAGGTTTGTGTCAATGTGACAACAACCAACTAGGACCTGTCTTTTGACAGCTCTCTAAATCTCTTCTGGTGTGCTATAAGTAAATCTTTGAAAAAAAAGTAATTGTAAGACTTTTTATTTTCTGGAAAGTGTTGGAATTTTGAATTGTTATTGAATTATTTTCTATTTCTCTATCAGGTTTTAGTTTCTATTAAAATATTTCAATAGCCATGTTTTTCTTATAAATATTTAATTTTCATCTGTGACTTTATATTCATAATATATTTGACCTGGATATCTTATGGTGACATATACTGAGTATCGATTCTTGGTCTTATCTCTGACTTCAGGTCAAACTATACAGAGCCTTTGTTTCTGGTATGATCCCTGAAAGAGATGAATCCACAGCACACACCATTGCTTTCGTTTGTTTAATTTTGCTCCATGTCTCCTTTGTAATATTTCCCTCCCTTTTCCTTTTATTTTGTGATAAAGAATTTTCATAATTACTTAATCACTTTTGTTGCATTACCTATAACTTTCAATAATTTGCATTAATGTATATAACTGTTTTATGTATTACTAGTTGCCTTGGGGCTTATGGTTTTATTTGTTTTAGTAATTGAAACATGATTCTCTTGATATTTGGTTGGGAGACTAAGCTTTAATGGATGTGCCATCTTGTCAGCTCCAACAGTAATCTACCACATGTCTTGTTCTGCTTGTTATTGTTTTCTCTCTGTGTGTCTGGATACAATGTACCCATATGTATCCTTTCTTCCTTTAAGCACTATGAGTGCCCTACACATAGTGGGATTGTCTTCAGAACTTTTTGCTTGGTTGTTTCTTTGTTTGATTTTTTTTAATTTGAAATGCTTATAAAGCCCTTGCTGACAAGAACTTAGTCTGAAGGCTGAGGATGATCTTGAAGCCCTGATCCTATTGTTTCTATTAGCCAAGTATCAAGATTGCAATTGTGGGCCACACTCTTCATTTCTTCATGCTTTGGGGTCATTTAGTTAATTAAGTTTCTCTTTTTCAAGGCCTCCCACTACAGTGACAGTAAACTATTTAACCCTATGGATTACCTTAACATTTTGTTTCCATGTCTGTTTTGATAATTTGACTTTCCATAGTTCCAAATTCAATAATATTTTTCAGAAATGACTGTATGTATTGAATTTTTAATCTTGGATATTCTGGTTTCATTATCCATAAAATTTATTTTGATTCATTTATATATTCTGTTTTGCTTCAACCATGTTCAATTTTTATTTTAATTCTTGAATATATTTAATTGTTTAATATCCACTGTAGCTCATTCGGTAATTCCCTTAAATCTTACATTAATTTTAACTGTGCCATAGGTTATATTTTTCTGTTTAATTACATTCATAATGACTTTGATTGCTATTTTTACTGTCTATACACAGATTCACATATTTCTGTAAATATACTTCAGCATTGGGATAATGCTAAGTAACTTGGAAAAATTTTGCTCCCTCTTTTTGGCCTTTTAAAAGTATATAACATTTGTTGGTTGAATCCAGAGCAGTCATTACTCTAGGATGAGTTTTTACCACTACTAAACTGATCTTTCTGTACCTGACATCTTGGGAACTATGAGACTTTTTTGAGCTGGCTAATGCAAAGAAAACATTCTCAGTCTGTGAATTTAGAACAATGCTTTTGCCAAACCCTGTCTTCCATTCTCTCCCTAGACTCAGGTATTTTCCATTCACTCCAGTACTTTGTGTATTTGGCTGTGGTCTCTGTACATATGTCAAGTTCTATCTCTCCAGATTGCTGTCTCTTCTGCTGCCCTTGTAACAGCACTGTCTCACTCTCCTTAGACACTCAGCTCTATGTTTCAAAGTCTGGAAAGATGTCCTTAATTGCTTGGATTCCCTCTCCTTGTCCTGTGGCTTGGCTATTTCACCTACAAAACACCCTGGGACACTTGTAGAGTTCATGTCTTTTATTTTCCTTCTGGAAGGAATTCCTGGGTGCCTGGTGTTGCCGTGGTTGTTGAATGAGATCCAGTGCTGAGAAATCATTTGTGTCTTTGAGAATTTTTCTGATGTAAGTTGCATCTCACAGGACAACAGGTCAGGACAATATGATACTTCCTATTAGACATTTAAAGGATTTACTTTCAGGATTTAATGTATGGCATGGAATGAGCCTTTGTTTAGATAAACTGAAACTTCACTCTCACATATGCACACTAAACTTTATAATAATTCCTTTTGCATATATATTAAACTCAGTAATTCATAAATACTATTTTCTCATATTATTCTGGCACTTCCCATGTTTCTCAAAAGTCTCTTAGCATTGCAAACTCCTAGAGACAATGTCTTCTCTTCTGAACAATATGTTCAGATTTTGCAATAAACCTCATCCCAGTTATGAAGAGAATTCTGATTCCAAATTAGTGCAAAATAGAAGTTATTTCCATAAAGATCTTAATGTAAAAATTAGCTGATAGTTCTTATTTTTAAGCACCTTGAATATTTTTATCTTTCCCTGTACTTAACTGGAAGTTTTTCAAGTTCTAACCATTTATCAAAATTATGGTATCATTTCATTGATAATTTTATTTTTCATTCCATAGTTTGGGGTAATATAATCAAATATATTTTTTTAAATCTAAGTGGTATTTTTTTCATTTTAGAGTATATAGTGTGTTTTGTGGGGCATTATTTAAGTAGAATTTTTTTTCAAAATCAAATTGTTAATTTAATTACATATCAGGCAAAAATAATTTTATATTAATATGTAAGTGGGTAAAATGAGAAAACAGATAGTCAATTTTAAATAAGTGATATGTTTAATAGAAAAAACAAACATTAATAAAATTAACGTGACTGATTTTAAAAATGCATCCAAAATACAACCCAAAAGAAATACTAGCCAAGTAAAATGGCCACCTTATATTTATTTGATCTATAGAAATCTGAGTGTTTGTTTCTTGTAGAAATGTTTTCAGCAAATGTAGAAATTGTTTCTGATAGGTGAATATCTGAGAGAAGAATAACAGTCTCTTTTATATCCCAAGTTACTTTTGATGATGTAGTTTTAATGTAATTTTATCATCAACAAAATAAACTACAATGTAGTTTTTTGTTTCAAAAATCATAAAGAAGAAGATCACAGGTTAGCTTTGCCTAGTGACCCAGACCTATAATTGTTCATGATGCTGAGGGAGAAAGACCATGAGTTCAGGAACAACCTGGCCCATGCTGCTAGGACAAGGAAAATATGAGCAACTTATTGAGACCCTGTCTCAAAATTAAAGGTATAAAAGAGCGGTAAAAAATCTCACTGATTTCATTTTATGTTTCATAAATGGCTAGTCAGATGACTTTTGAAAGCATAAAGAAATTCTACAGCTTTGTTTGCAAAAGCAGTGGAGTGTAGATGATAAATCAGTATTTTAAAAGCTAGGTTTTCTCACAGCTCAATGTAAAGTCCTGTTCAGTCTGAAAGGATATATATGCTGTATTAATAATTTGTTTCATTCTTTTATTCTTCATTTAATCAGGTAGCCACCTGTTATCCTTCTTATATTCAGTCACTTTGCCCCGTGCTCCTGTATAAAAGGCACAGTACATCATTGTGTAGAGTCTGCTGCCTTCAGCCAGCAGAGATGGTCTCAGAGGGAATCTCAATCACACTTTGGCTACCAGGCTGTAAGAGCTGCAGGAGGTGAACACGCATGGCAGTGTTGTGTTTCCAGCTTGAACTTTCTCCTACCTTCACTCAAGAAGCTCTCAGGGTTAATCCCATCATTCCTCACGTTCTGATTCTCCACAGCATTTGAAGAGGCCCAAGATTCCACGGCCATCCATCGTCAAATGAATGCACATTCCCACACGGCACTGTGTGTCCATTAATCTCCTCTAATCTCCTAACTCCCAAACCCTTCAACTCTGCCCTTCGCAAAGCACCTCTGTCAACAGGGAAGCCCTGATATGCCTAACCTTGCTCTGAATGTTCCCTTGGTCCCCTTTATTTAACTGAAACAGGCTAGTGCATGAGAAATAGTGCTTCCTCTGAAACTCTTTTAAGGACCACTTTGACCACACAACGATTTAACTACCACATCTTTTCTACCTTTTTCTGCATACAGTTTCCCAAATATTGCTATCACATCTGCATGCTTTTCAAAACAAAAGGAAAAATAAAGAAGATATACAGCTTCACCCCCACCTGTCTTCCATTCTTACTCTCAATGCTATCTTTTCTTTCTGTTGTTCCCACAGCAAAACTAAGAGAACCTTACCTTATTTTACTATTTATTCACTTATTTGCCACAAATCGATTGCCAGAAGTTCTTTTTTCTCTTTCTAAGAAGAAATCACAGATAAACAGAGTTTCCTACGTTTGGAAGACTTGAGTTCTAGATGCTTACAAGCTCAGCTTCCAAACCCGGAGGCAGGGAACTCGAAGCTTTGACAACCAGCTGGTACGCCTAAGCACTGATAACTGGAAGCTTATTGCTCTAAATGTTCGGAGTAGAGGATAATTGCACTGAACTTAGAGTACCTATGCCCAGTGACTGCAAGAGGTTTTATGTTGAATGCTGGGGAACATGGCTCTTTAACCTTTGGCAGTTCTTCTAAGCTCTGGTTGCAACAAGAGTTTTCCATCATTGAAATGTTGGCACTGCCATTTAGTTCTTCAGAGCACCTTGTCATCCACAGTTTTAGCATCTCCTGTCCTTCATTTTCTTCATGCCCCTGTTGTCCTTCACAATTTTCGCTCCTGCAGAGTCTCTTCTCATTCCTTTTCTGGGTCTCTTCAGCCATCTCTTAGGGTTATTACTCAGAGGTTTAGGTATGGTACACTCACCGCTCTGAATTTCTAACCATGTTTTGATGTTATAGATTTGACCTTTTGGTTTCTACACCTTTAGCATCTAGTGACTTTTTTTTTTGAACTGTTAAGTTTTTTTTTTTTTACACTGGCCATTGCCATGGCCACTGCCAGAGTTAGGAGCCCAGAGTTTGTCAGTCTGCTTTATCAGTAATAAAGAACCATTTCCAATAAATCATTCATGACAGTCCTTTTGGAGGGATTCATTCAGTAACACCTGATGTAGTATACAGAAATAAAACCTCAGGGAATTACTGAGAAATAGTGGGAAATAGCCTAAAAATAGTCTGTCTGCTCATGTGAAAGGAAGAAGTAAGGGCAAGGTTATGAATGGACTGCAATTCCACCAATATTAGTTCTGCTTTTCAGGTTCAAGATCCACCAATCATGTAATTTAAACAAAATTATCATGAGCCTTTCATAACAAAGAATCCATTACCTTACATGTGGCTCATGTCTATATTCAAGAGACTGAGGCAAGAATGTCCTAAGTTCAAGGATATCCTGGGCAATAGTGAGATACACCAAAGACACAAAGTAAAGACTAAGCACAGGTGTCACAATCTACAAATCACAATGAACTTCTGGCTGGATTATTGGAAAGAATATTATTTTTTATCCCGAAGAGAGTGAAAAAGAGTTCTCTAGATTTGTGTTACTTGGAGTGAAGTGTTCCAGTGTTAACACAAGATTCCTGCACCAATGCTTGATGAATACAAGGTCTCTTGAAACAAGAGTGTTGGCCTATGATGTAGTTGTGGTTAGAAAGATCCTTGCACCTAGAGGGGAGTTTCTCTGGGTGGATCCTAGAATGCTCAAAACAAATGGATTTTCATGATGATAGCTCAGTAGGTTGTCAAAGATGGGTCAGTTTTGTTGATAGCTGCCTACCAAAGTCAATCAGAACAGGGAATGATGCTCTGGCTGATGCCAAGGAAGATAATTAATTCAACACAGCATGACCATAACAAAGCTTATTTGCAAAAAAAAAAGTAAAAAGTAAAGACTTCTCTTACGATGATGATTTATTATCAGTCTTCACACTCTTGACTTCACTTAGTGATATTGTACTCTTGGACAGGTGTTCATAGGAGACTCAGATTCTTGTAACTGTCTGATTTTCTGGTCAATACTGTCAGTTACTATTGGCATTCTTTCCTCGTGTCCCTCTAGTAGGGCTCCAGGTTTATCACCAGTGGGTCTATTCTTTGAACAAAGAATAACATGCTGTTAAACCCTTAACAAAATAAACCTGCAATCCCTGTTTTTCTGAAACCTTGGAGTCCTTCCCATGCTACCTCACAGTCATTGCTGCCACTTCCCTGTTCAGTGT
The DNA here is from genome assembly GCA_902729485.2 of Mus minutoides. Lineage (NCBI taxonomy): Eukaryota > Metazoa > Chordata > Mammalia > Rodentia > Muridae > Mus > Mus minutoides. Next base: position 821,580 of record LR749508.1, read on the forward strand.
CAAAATGACATTATAGAGTTTCCCCTGACCTTTCAGTTTTTCTTCATCTACAATTCCCTCATCATTTTTGTGTTTCCTGCCCTAAATCCCGAAACTTCAAAAACAATCATCATGTAATCTCTCTTGGTAAAATCCTAAGTTGGTTTTTCCATTTGCAATTCTAACACATACCTTGTACTTTTTGGCCAAAAGATGCTTTCTTATTTCTATCCAATTATACACCCATTCAGTTGACTTTCAGAGTTTAATAAACAGCTATGAAGTTCAGCTCTTCTTGTAGTCTGCTATTGAGTTGTGTCTTGTGGTAGAAGAGTTAGTCATTTTCATGAAATGTTTATGTGCTGTCTATATGCAGAGAGTAGACATGTTGACCAAATTTTCTTTCATATCATTAAAGTTCAAGTTTCAATCTTCTTTCCCCCAACTTTATAATCCTCGATTTTTTTTTCTTTCTACCAATAAAATTTGTCCAATAAAAATAGTTCAATCTGATTTGGATTCAAAATGAAATTGTGTTTTATGATATATTTGTGTCTGGCTTTTAAAATCCTTGCCAAATGCAAAATGCCCTACAGTATTTATGCAAGCTTATGCACTATCATCTCTTCATGAGAGAATTACTTTTTATATTTCCATTACTTAATTTTGTTTTCCCTTGTACATGCTCATAACTGATGCTTTCATTGTTAGTTCTTTTTATCATGTAGGCCCCAGATTTAATTGCAAAGGTTTCTGTAAAGACCCAAACCAAAGTTCCTTCCCAATAATTCTTACTCTAAACTGTATGTTTCTTGTATATCTTGTCTCATGTCATTCTCAGCGTGTTGAATTGTGCATGTCACAAATGCCCATTTGATAAAAACTTGATCACTCACTGGCAGGACATTTTAAAGGCATGTTTAGAGAGTTACATAAAGAATCACTGTGAAATATCATGGTGTGTTTATTGTGAGGGAGGGAGCAAAAATAAACACACCATTTTCATTTACTGCATAGCAAAAGATTTCCTACCCAAATCCATCTCACTAAGTGAGTTCCAGGACAGCCAGGGCTATACAGAGAAACCCTGTCTCGAAAAACCAAAAAAAAAAAAAAGTTTTTAATAAAAATAAATGAGTGCCGATATTATTTTCCATATTAGGGTTAAGAAATCTACAAAGGTCCGTGATATTGGACCTCTTAGCATTAAAAGAAGTTATATTCTAACTCTGACCGTATAATTCTGCTGAAGATTAAATTAGAAATTCTTCTTAAGGTCAACTTTTATTTGCAAATAATCTATAATTTCATATACAAGTTAGTGATATAAGTAAAGCTATTGAAATGTTACCTAGAATCTCAGAGTGATGTTGAATGGGCAGAAACTTCTATCAATTTGAAAACTGAGTAAGTTACATATTGAAAGACGTTATTATATCCTCTTATGAGAAATGTAGTTTTCAAAATATGTGCCAGCAAGCTAGACTCTATACCATTCTTCTATAATTATAGGCAACAATTAAATAGAAAAATGTGTGTTCATTAAAATTATGAGAATTAATTTAACATCATAAATTTGAAAATTATTAAAATGGACTGCATTTACATGTATAATACAATCCTCTGCTACTTAGTAAAATGGCCCTATCCCTGGCCATTTCTATCACCTCTTCAACTTTGTGATTTCAGTCAGAAATCACAAATTACAAATCCATCTTCTGGCTCCCATTACAAAGGGTTGCATGCACATTTAGGATGTATATTTGTATACCACCTGGAGGAATTATAAAATAGAAATTTAAGGAAAGCAAACAATCTCTCATGGATAGTGAGTGAAAGTCTTTGATAAGGACAGCTTCATCTCTGACAGCCACAGAGTTGAAGGTCATCTATATAAGCAGGAACCAATCTTGAACCCTGAAACTATTCTGTTCTTATCTGTGGTTGTCTGTGAATTTCTTTGTCCCTATGACTTTGGGTAGTTTATTTTGATGAAGTAATATATAAAATTTTATCCTAAACTTATATCTGTCTGCTTTCTTTAATTTAAATCAGTGTTCTGAGAACTATTTATTGTGTATGGAGCAAAATTAACTCATTTGAAGAGGAAATCAAAAGACAACAAAACTGTCTTCATACTATATTTATACTAAGAGTTTTTCAGGCAAGCACGGTGGTGCAAGCCTTTAATACTAGCAGTCTGGGAGCAGAAGTTGGTGGATCTAGATGATTTCAAAGTTAGCTAGGCATACGTAGTGAGACCATATCTCAGAGGTGAAAAGTCAAACTTGAAGAACTTTTGACTGCTATTAACAAATAAGATATGCATTTATAGAGATAGATGAATGTATCTGTATTACACTGTTACTTCCTAGGAAAGAAATACCAGGGCTTGGAATAATACCTTTGCTGTGTAAGCATATGAACTCAGAATCCATGCGAAGGGAAGGTAGATAGATTGAACTTGTCTGTAACTAAGCACTTTCCAGACAGAGACAAAGGACTCATATGGCCAGCTAGACTAGTATAATCAGCAAGCTCTAGAATCAGCTAGAATCCTGCCTCAGAAAACAGTAGAGTGACCTTCGGCAACACATACTTGCATGCGTGGCTGCATGTGTCAGTGTACATATGCATGTGTGTGTGTGTGTGTGTGTGTGTGTGTGTGTGTGTGTGTTATGCCAGGCTACATGTGAAAGAAATGAAAAATTTCTCCAGAGTGTAAAGCAATTAAGATTGATAGGGATGCTGACTATCACCTCTAAAGTGCTGGTGTTTAGAAACTGACTCTAAAGAAGTCAGGGATCTGTATCGAGCATGAAACTTTTAATTCTTCTCCATCAGTGCTTCACCTTGATGGAAAATATGAGTGACCTTTAGTACAACTAATATAAAGAAAAAAAATGGCACCAAACATACCTTCCTAAATTGTCTTATGCCTTATTTAACAAGTAAATCATGTAAAGATTTTTAAATGTGATTGCTAATTGGTTTCCTACATAATATTAATCATAAAAATTACTTGACATAAATATGATTAAAAATAAAACTGTCATAAACCTGATAAACAAGTTCAAAATACTAGTACCTTCTCCCAGTCAGTATACAGTGTTTGAGTATAATTTACTGTTACTCTCTTACTCTCTAGTTACTCAGTTCATCAAGAGATGTTAAAGGGAAACATTGTGATAGGATATTTCTCCACCATCAGTGAAATGAGCCAATTTAAGACAGATTAGATTATATTAAAAGAAGATTCTTGGGAAACTGTTCTCAGGCAGATGAGTTCACTGGCTCCCAGGTTCAAAGCCAGGGAAGTTGCCATGGGGAAGGGGGAGAGAAAGAGAACGAGAGAAAGGGGCAAGCACACATAGAGGAGAAGGAGGAGCAGGAGGAGGAAGAGAACAACAGGAACAAAAAGAAGGAGGAGGAAAAAGAGAGAGAGAGAGAGAGAGAGAGAGAGAGAGAGAGAGAGAGAGAGAGAAAGAGAAATATGTAGATTATATAGGGAGGAGCCTCTAGGGGAAGAGCAACCCAGCCCCTGAAATGTTCAGGGTTAGAGTCAGGGTATGCCAGATATAGACAGAGGGATGCTTGAGGCCAGATCTGCTTTGATATGTAAAATATGTACCTCAGTCCCTTGTAACATGTTTAAAGGGAATTATCAGAAAGAAAAAACTTTAATTTCTGTATTTAGTGGTATGGAGCTTTGGTAGGTTTTTGAGGAATGACATAGTCAGTCCACACTTTGCACCACATCAAAAATACACTAAAAACTATACACTTTTCATTCTTTCCTCCTTTATTTTGCTCTGAAACATATTCAAAGCTGTATCAATCTTATCTCATAGACAAAGATCGAGACTCTTGTGACAGCACATCTGTGAAATCCAGACCACATATGCATGCTTCACAGTACATAGACCATTTGAATGCTCCTCTTTGACAGCATGGCTGTTCATAATCCTATATGCTTGAAGAACTTGGCTCTAACTCTCTCTCTCTCAGCTGAGCATGGAAACTGCTTTATAATTCAGCCGTTAGCTGTGTGCTACCTTCTTCTGCTTTACTTTCCATGATCAGACTCTGAAAAAAAATTATCAGTACCATCCTAGGCATGAGATCCAAATAGCTGGTGTTCAAGTACAAAAAAAAAAAAATTACCAAAGAAACTATAATAAAGGAAATATTCGAAGAAATACCTGTCTACACACATACTTGTGACATCCAAGAAAACTATCCTGGTGCTTTTGTGAAAGAACAGTAACCAGAAATTTCCTTAAAGTAACTAAATTCACACTGTAAGATTAGTAAACATTTTACTATAAGTTTTGCAGAATATTTTAAGATTAAACATTCAGATAAACTTTTCTCCAGCACCAAAATTTAACTTAACTTCAATTGAAAGTGTTTTAATTTAATTTTATAGATAATAAGGCACAAGTTTAACAACTTCTAATTTCAATATATCATCCATTGTTATATATAAAATTAATAAATGCTTTACATAAAGTGTCTTGTTAGGAAAGAAGAAATCAACATATATGACTTAAAAATTGTATCTAGCATTTTCTGAAATCTATTGATCCTGATGCTATTCTAGGATTTATCATAGGCAACCACTCTCATTTGATTAGCCAGCTCCATAGTGCACTTTGCAGAATATAATTTGGTTTGTTTAAAAGGCAATTCCCATATACTCGGATTGATATCTTTGTTTTCCCAATGTGAGTTAAGGAATAGCTCATCTCTATCTGTTTCAGGCCTTTGAGATTGTCTCTTGGGGACTGCCCAACAATAGGACACACTGCACAATTCATAAAATTGATCCACTAAGGTTTCTTGTACTAGAAACAGTAACTTTCAGATGAATAACCAATCTGAGAGAAGGGTAGAAATGCGGAAGACACCATGAAATTTCATTTTATCTCTGAATAACAAAGCTCTCTGGAAGCATATTTCTGTCCTTTAGCCATTACACAACAGCATGGTGACTATATTCTATAAGAGAACTCTATTTTGGAATGCTTTTAAACATTTACTTCACATGATTATTAAAATTAAATTAGTGTGCAGAAGACAGTAAACAGAAAATGGCCAACAAATAGTAAAAGCATCATTATTCATCATTAGATAAAAGCTCTTCCAACATTGTATTGAATTGAGAGATGACTCTCAGTTCTGGACGATGCCAAAATCAAGTTTGAAATGTGTACCATTCCCTACAACTTTGAAGTATCTGAATTAGCTTGTATTTCAGTGAAGGGGGAAGATCTGTGATTATCTTGGGGGCAAGAGATCTTCAGAATACTGCTAGACTGTTAAAGAGCATCCCCATTATTTCAAATCTGATCTATATGTGCAATTTGCATCCACTTTACATGATGCGCGGGAGAGCACTTTTAAAGCTGCACTGCACAAAAAGATTCATTGGAAAGATGCCATATAGCATGCTATCTGAAATCATTTATTTTTAGCTTAAGAATTTTCAATATTTGTGAGACTATTTTGTCTAAATATTATCATGTAAATTCATGAATGAGACTTTGAAAACTACTGTCTATATCACTAAAAGAAATAAAAGAAATAAAACTGTTTTTCAACTGCTTATCCAAATGTTTGTGTTTTGTTAGAAGAGAAAACCCCACTGCACTTTGGGAATGCTTTGCTGTACCCCAGATTGAACACGGTTTGTTTACAAAAGCACAAACTGATTTCCAAAATGTGGTTTGAGATAACGATGTGGAACAAAATATTCTTTATACTGTGAAGTTTCTGACTGCAGCTCATTTCCTCCTTTCCTGTTTGTATAATTAGTATATATCCATAAATTTAAAAATTGTTGGAAAATTCATTTGTTCGGTATTGTGAGGCAAAGACTGTATAACTAGTGTAACTAGCATATATATAGTGCCTGAGGATGTTTTATAGTGGCCACTTATGCACATTGGGCTGCTATAACAAATTTTTACACACTCAGTAACTTATAATGGCAAAATTCGCTTGCATTTTGGATAATGGGAATCCAAGATTAGGTGAGCAGCAAATCTTTTGTCACATGAAGATCAGTTGCCTCATTTTAAAATAGCTATTCTTTACATGGCAGAGAGAGAGAGAGAGAGAGAGAGAGAGCAGTGGAGGAGAGAGGTTGAAGGAAGAGGGAGAGGGAGAGATAGATCTCTGGGGTCTTTTTATAATGACACAAATCCCATACACAGGGGCTCTGTTCTCGTGTTCAAATTATTTCCCAAAGGCTTCACGTCCTAATACCATTACTTTGGAGGTGCGTGGAACACAGATTGAATCCATAACAACCTGTTGCTAAATTTGAAAATGCGGACACTGTGTAGGTATAAAAGTGAAACATCTGGTCTAATTGAGAGTGGATTACTTGGGACAACAGACACACCTGGGTAGGAAGCATGCAGATGAAGAAAATCCTCAGGAGAAATCAGTTGTTGGGAAGAAACAGAATTCTGTGAGGACCCGGAAGAGCCAGCATCTTCGTGCCAAAAAGGCAAGTATTTTCAACTTTTGAATGCATGCTTGAGGTTTCTTGGGCAAAGGAGTAGGCCTCAATGAGAGAAAAAGGCTGATGAGAAACATATAAAGTTAAACTTTCTGAATAATAATATTAGATGCAGGAGTTTCCCAGCCATCAGCACTGTCCCCAGGGACCAGTCCCACCTCGCAGCATTAATATTCATTAGGTGCAACACCATATGCCGCACAGCAGGGTGCATTGCCAACAGACTGTTTGTCATAAAGCCAGATTTAATAAAGCATTGTAAAACAAACATTATGATGACAAATACAAAATGACAGGCTAATTAAGAGAATCTTAATTGCCATTTGTCCATAATAGCATTCGCGAAGTCGTAGCTGTCTTTATGCTTGCATTCTTGATTGGGCGTTCCTCCTGTGTACCTTCCCTATTATATGGCTCTGCGAGAGAATGGTTCCACATGTGATTTAAAACATCTAATGCAATGCGTCGTTGCTCTCTCTCCCCTCCAGAATCAATTATATGTTAATGAATAGCTGTGTGCCATCCATGCTCACAAATGTTAGCCTTCAATCCTGAAGGCAAGAAAGGACCTCCGTGGAGTTTGCATCCTCACCTCCAGGTGAAGTTATATTCATTTCAATGCTGACTTCAACTATCACTAGTATTCTTGACAAATTATTTGGAGTCAGCCGTTTTCTAGGATGTAAGAAGTCTAACCTCAATTTCAGAGCTCATCAGTACTTTCTAGAAGGGAAACTATAATACATTACATTTCAGGCAACACACTAGACTGTTCCTGGCTTCACATCATAATTCTAAGCAGAGGGTCCCTACTCGTCACTCAAGGTCTGGGTAATATGATCTTCTGTTTTACAGTATCATTCTTAGAAGATGATTCTCTCATATATTTGGTCATTTGAAAAGTATTTTTCTGTTTCTTATTTAAAATAGCATTTATTATGGAGGGATTTTGCTGTTGTTTGTTTGCTAGAGCTCAAAATAGGAATCAAAATAGGGATTGCCATGGTAAATATTTACTGGAAAATTAGACTAAGGCATATCCATCCAGCTTGCTATTGAAGCATTATTTCTGAGTATTTATGGCACTGTTTCAGTGAACCTAGTACAGATGAGTTGCCCACTGATTTGGCTGGAAGTAAATCTAATGGGGGAAATGACAAGAAACTGACTCCCAAGAGTCTTCAAGTTCTTTTCTTGACTCTTACTGGGATGCAGTTCTGGATATCAACATTGCTGAGCATCTCACAAAGATCAAAGCGAAGGGGGCCTGAAAATCAGAAATGCTCTGGTAAACATTTAATAATGGCTGTCACATGGGAAACATTTAACACTGTCTGTCATATGGGAACATAGATGCAGAGGGTTTGCTGAGCCCATGGCCAATGAAAAATCATTCAACAGGAAGATTTGAAGAAATGCACACAGTTCTTATGGGTGTTGATATATTGAGTAAGTACACAATTGGGAAAAGGTTATCAAAGTTGGGTGTTCCATTTAGGGAAAAATATTTTAACTTTTAAACAATCACTGGTTCAGAAAATATCTGAGTTCATAGATGAGCAACAACAAATATAAGTAAGAAATGAAAGTTCAACTTACACATCTTGACTGGCTATTGCATAGTTTAATTTCATAAACAAACTAATTGCCACAAATTCATCCTCTTACCAATAATTCTAATGTTCAGTGGAACAGAAAGATACTGCAGTAGCTTCTCAAGCAGAGTGTGGTGAACTCCAAAATGTAGCTACAGAAAAAGAAACGTATATGCTGTATTCTCTCTAAAAATATTCCTTTTCAAGACATGTTGCTGACATTTTGAGGATTCCCTATCTTGTAAAAAAAAATCATCATTTCTTTATTTAAAATAAGGTTGCTGAATTAATTTAAACTTCCTGGCAGGGAGGGGAGAAGCTGGGCATATCTCCTGCTAAGACATGTAAGAAATCAAAATAACCTTAAAGCTTCGAACTCTCTCTGAGAAGTAGATAATGATGCTGTGCACAGAAGACATAAGAATGATTTGGAGGCAAAGCATCTCTACTTCATATGATGGCTGCTCCAAATTCCCAATGCCCCAAGCTTTAGGATGTACTGTGATGGTTCTCATGGAGGATCTAGTCTTACGCACCAGTGCATGTCTGGAACTCTCATTGTATCAAATCCTATACATGCCATATTTCCTTCAGTGCATGCATACCTCTGAAAAAATTAATTTATAAATTAAAATTTGTTCAATAAATAGTTAACAACACAAACTAATAATACCAAATGACAATAGCTGTATAGTATAGTAAAACTATTTAAAACTAATGAATTACTTATTATTTTTATTAGATATTTTCTTTATTTACATTTCAAATGTTATTCCCCTTTCCTGGTTTTCCTTTCAAAAGCCTGCTATCCCCTCCCTTCTCCCCCTGCTCACTAACCCACCCACTCCTGCTTCCTGGCCCTAGCATTCCCCTACACTGGGGTATAAAAACTTCAAAGCACCAAAGGCCTCTCCTCCCATTGATGAACATATAGGCCATCCTCTGCTACATATGCAGCTGGAGCCATGAGTCCTACCATGTGTTCTCTTTGGTTGGTGGTTTAGTCCCTGGGAGCTCTAGGGGTACAGGTTAGTTCATATTGTTGTTTAATATGAATTACTTATTATTAAAGCTCTCCATTTAATATTTTCAAACATTTGTTCCCCACAGATAATGAAAACATGAAGAAGGATTACTAAGTTTTATAGAATTTAAAAATATATGTGATTGGGTCTTGAATCCATTAAGCACACTGTCTGCTTTACCTTAAAACACATTCTATGGCACACAACCATCTATAATTCCAGTTCCAAGGGATCTGATGCCCTCTTCTGACTTCCATAGGCACCAGGCACACACATGGAACACAAACATGCAGATAAAACATGCATGCAAATATTAAAATTTTAAAACTAATATTATAAATTATGATATAATATTATATAATATTATAAATTATAATATTATAAATTAATATTTTTCTAATCAAAATTAAATATGTCTTAGGGTTCTGAATCTATCATTTGGTAATTTATTCTCATAAGAAACCTTTAATTTCCATAACTTAGTTTCATTACAAAGAAAATGGTGACAAAAGCTATATCTTTAGTATGAAAACATTTATTACAAGGTTTTAAAAATATATATCATTGTGATTATTCTTTAGATTATCAACCTATCATCCTATGATAATAGTTTGTCCCTAAAAGACAGAATAGTAACTTTTGATTATCCCTAGGCTTATTTGATACCTGAAAATTTGTCCTAATATATTTTCAGGTTGTATTTGTGTTCATTATGGTGTGGCATGTATTTCTTTTCTTTTTTTTTTCTTTTTTCTTTTTCTTTTTCTTTTTCTTTTTTTAGATATTTTCTTTATTTACATTTCAAATGCTATCCCAAAAGTTCCCTATACCCTCGTCCTGCCCTGCTCCCTTTCTTAACCGTGCTGGTTGTTACTTTGTAGCCAATTCTACTTAGAATTTGGACTGTATATTCTTAATACAACTGTATGAAAATGCTGTGGTTTGAATGTGAAATGTTCCCTCCACAGGCTAGTTGTTTTTGAATGTTTGTTTCTTAGTAAAGGGAACTGTTTAGTTAGCAAACCAAAACATGCTTAACAAAAGTGAGTCACTACAAATGGCCTTTGAAGATTATAGCCTTCCCAGTCTCTCTCTACTTCCTAATGAGCCTTGATGTCAACAATATCGAAACACTACTTTCAATATGCCTACTACCACTCTTGCCATAATGGACTTATATTCCCTGTAGTCTTGATGTTGCATAAATCTTTTCTCTATCACAGCCAACCATCAGACTGAGCCAGAGGACCCTAATGATAGAGCTAGGGGAAGGACTGAAGGAACTGAAGGGGATTGCAACCCCATAGGAAGAACACTAGCAACTAATCGGACCACCCAGATCTCCCTGAGACTAAACCACCAAGCAAAGAGAATACATGGAGGGATCATGGCTCCAGATACATATGTAGCAAGGGATGGCCTTCTCTGACATCAGTGAGAGGAGCAGCCCTTAGTCCTGTGGAGGTTTGGTGCTCCAAAATAGATTGATGCTACAGCAGTGACAGGTGAGTGGGTGAGTGAGTGGAGGAGCACCCTCGTAGATGCAGAGAGGAGGAGATGGAAGGGGTGATTGTGGAGGAGTAACTGGGAATGGGGATATGATTTGAAATGTAAACAAATAAAATTATTAATAAAACCAAAAAAACTTGTTCCTGTCATATATTTATTATTATACACTATATCCTTTACATGGGCTTATGCATTTAAAATGTATAAGACAACAGAGGAAATGTGCTTGTCCATTTTCTATTGTGACAATAAAATAATGATACAAAAGATATTATAAGAGAACTGCACTTATTTAGTTTTGGATATTGAAGACCAAGTTTGTGTTGCCCACATCTAGGAAAGAACTTTCAGCTGTATCACTGTATTAGAGAAGGCACAAGGTGATACTGTTGCTTTATAGCAGCATGTGGCAACAGTGTCTACTCTACCATATCCTGATCCAATCTAGTTTCTTCATACAAACATTAATCTACCCTAAGAGAGACATCCTGTTTAAGGGACCTGACAATAGGCTCACCTATGGAAGGTCCCACCATCTCTACATGTATTACATTGAGAATCATGTATCCAATGTGAGAACTTTTGGTATCATCATACCCAAACCATAACAAGACTATTTTAAGGTGTAAAACTCATACTACATGAATTATTCAGTGAGGTTATCCATCTTTAAAGTTAATGCATGCATGCTGATATAGTAGTATTTTTTCTGGGTTCCATAATGTTATTCAAAATAAAGACATTTAGCAATGTAAGAAAATACAACTAAGTTTTCATTATTTATATTCATTATAGCATTTGACAATCCTAATTCTTCTATATTCCAAATCTCCTTTTCTTTTTAATTTAAATTTTAATATTTTTCTTCACAAAATTATGTTTTGAAATTGTTACTTGTGGTAATGTGAGATATCATCTTTTGATTATTTCTATAATTATTCTTATAATGAAATTTCATCAGAAATCACATTTGAAAACTTGTGATTAAAAGCCAATAAAAAAGAACAAAAACAAAAAAAAAGTATTTTAAAAAGGGACAAAAATTATCAAAACTAGTAAGTATTCAATCTACTGTTCTTTACTGATACAGGTTAGTCATAGATGATTAAAGAAAGAGCATTTTAAATTTTATGTTGGGTTATATAAACAACCAAAAATAAGAGCCCCAGGCACCACTTGTCAATGTCCCCGTGTCTAGGTAATGTACTTCTACATCTCCTTAGATAAATGAGAAAAACTACACAAGTCATACATTTTAAATTTTCTCTTTTACATCTCAAAAATGCAGGTCATAATAGGACGGTGTTATCTTGTTATATAAAATTAAAAAAAAACAAGTTAAATTCATGAAAGAAGCAAGTTAGGATAAGAGGATTCACCCAAAAATATTTTAATATGACGATCACTGGAATAAGCCAAATGATAATTTTCATTTCTTGAATAAATTTCAGAAAAATTGACATTTATTTAAATTTTATGTTAATGTTCAAGAGTGCCATATATTTACATAATGAGTTTTAGTCATGTCTATCCCCACTTCTCTTTGTCCTCTCTCTCCCTCTCCCAAACCTATCAAAGCCCCCTCTTACTTTTATGTCTTTGTGTATATGTGTGTGACCACTGGCTTAAGTATTTTCTTGCCTGAGTATTGGTGAATGTTTATTTAGTGTAACAAGGGTAACTTTAGTGGCTACTCCATTGAAGAAAATGATGAGCCCTCCTCCATCTGTGTTGAAATGTTTACAGGCACAATGTTATATAAGTCTTGTGCAGATCAACGGAGCTACAGTGAGTTCAAGTGCAATGGTCATACTGGATTAGCAGCTATCTTTTTCCTGCAAATATGATATCCTCACATTTAAACTCACTATTGGAACATGTTAATAAAATGATGTGTCTAAGTGACTTAAATGCAATAACTTTGCGATATGTAAAACTGAATTAATTAATTAGATTGCTGGGTCAGATACTTGTGATCCTGTTCAAAAGTCTTGAATTCAAAGTTCACCATCAAAGAGAGGAGGTATCTTTTAAGCAAAGTGGGCAAGCAAACTGAGGATTTAGTTACTTTCTGGGAAGACTAGTGGATTTTATTACAGAAATCCAATAATCATCTTTCTTTTTCTTGTTTAATGTCAGGTAATAGAGGGTACGTTATTAAGTCAGTCATTTCGAGTACATTCCTCTATCTGTTCAATGACCTCAGAAAGAAACAACCACTCACCTTGCCTAGGTTTGGTCTACTATTTCTCTCAGAGTTTTCATGTCTAGCCAGACTGGTTATAAACATTCAAGTGTTTGTTGTAAAAAACCATGACTCCATTCTCTGAACCTTAAATTTAGGCACAAAAATGAACGCATTACTACCCTACTAAAGGATATATCGATCATCAATCTAATCTTTGAAACACCCACCCGAAGTTGATTTTAGCAAGGCAGACCTCCTTTTTAGGTCATTGTACAGAAGTCGGTGTCATGGAAAAGGAAAGAAGCCAAACTGCCTTGGCTACAAGCTCCTGAGTAAGCAAGCAGGAAGCCCAGGCTCCACGCTTGGTCTTGCCGCCATGTGGAACATTCGTTTTTCACTTGGCCTCAGGCTCCATCTGGATGCATTTCCTGTAGCTGGAACACAGTAAATTTGAGGACTTGGCGGCTCAAACAGCAGTACTTGGTAAGAAGAAAGTTTTAGTAACTCTGGATGCTCTGAAACTTAGTATCCTGTAAACACACATTATTAAATGGCACTTGGCTGACCACACACGGACATAGTTACAGGAGTGCACATGTTTCACACAGATGGGCACAAGACTCTGTACTTTTGCAACTCGCATCTCTTTTATCCATTGTCTCCCTGTAACTAGTGATAATGTGAGCAAAGTTATGCTCCAAGTATGTAATAAGCATAAAACTACAGAATAGATAAGTTTACTATATGCAATCATGTTAAGGGTATCTAATACTGTTAAAAACACAAAGTAATAAGCCTAGGGTAGCAAAAACAATTCTCAACAATAAAAGAACTTCTGCTGGAATCGCCATCCCTGACCTCAAGGCGTACTACAAAGCATTTGTGAGAAAAACTGCATGGTATCGGTACAGTGACAGGCAGGTAGATCAATGGGATAGAATTAAAGACTCAGAAATGAACCCACACACCTATGGTCACTTGATATGACAAAGGAGCTAAAACCATCCAGTGGAAAAAAGACAGCATTTTTTCAACAAATGGTGCTGGCTCAGCTGGCAGCTATCATGTAGAAGAATGCAAATCAATCCATTCCTGTCTCCTTGTACAAAGCTCAAGTCCAACTGGACCAATAACCTCCACATAAAACCAGATACACTGAAACTTATAGAAATGAAAGTGAGGAAGAACCTCAAACACATGAGCACAGGGGAAAATATCCTGAACAGAACACTAATAGCTTATGTTCGAAGATCAAAAATTGACAAATGGGACCTCATAAAATTGCAAAGCTTCTGTAAGGCAAAGGATACTGTCAATAGGACAAAATGGCAATGAAAAGATTGAGAAAAGATCTTTACCAATTCTAAATCTGATAGAGGGCTAATATCCAATATATATAAAAAACTCAAGAAGTTAGACTATGAGAACCAAAAAACCCTATTAAAAGTGAGGTACATAAATTCACTGGATTTTTTAAAAATTTTTATTAAATATTTTATTCATTTACATTTCAAATGATATCCAGAAAGTCCCCTATATGCTCCCCCCTTCCTGCTCCCCTACCCACCCACTCCCACTCCATGGCCCTGGCGTTCCCATGTACTGGGGCATATAAAGTTTGCAAGACCAAGGGGCCTCTCTTCCAAAGGATGGCCAACTAGGCCATCTTCTGCTACATATGCAGCTAGAGACATGAGCTCTGGGGGTACTGGTTAGTTCATATTGTTTTTCCACCTATACAGTTGCAGACCCCTTCAGCTCCTTGGGTACTATCTCTAGCTCCTCCATTGGGGGCCCGGTGTTCCATCCAATAGACGACTGTGAGCATCCACTTCTGTATTTGCCAGGCACGGGCATAGCCTCACAAGAGACAGCTATATCAGGGTCCTTTCAGCAAAATCTTGCTGGCATGTGCAATAGTGTCTGCATTTGGTGGTTGATTATGGGATAGATCCCCAGGAGGGGTAGTCTCTGGATTGTCCATCCATTCATCTTAGCTCCAAACTTTGTCTCTGTAACTCCTTCCATGGGTATTTTGTTCCCTATTCTGAGGAGGAATAAAGTTAAAGACACATTGGTCTTCCTTCTTCTTGATTTTCTTGTGTTTTGCAAATTGTTCATAGCAGGCATATTTATAATAGCCAGAAGCTGGAAAGAACCCAGATGTCCCTCAACAGAGGAATGGATACAGAAAATGTAGTACATTTACACAATTGAGTATTACTCAGCTATTAAGAACAATGAATTTATTAAATTCTTGGGCAAATGGATGGATCTGGAGGATATCATCCTAACCCAATCACAAAAGAAGTAATTTGATATGCACTCACTTATAAGTAGATATAAGCCCAGAAAATTCATTCTTGGTTCTTTCCAGCTTCTGGCTATTATAAAAAAGGCTGCTATGAACATAGGCAAGCATATGTCCTTATTACAAGTTCGGACATCTTCTGGGTATATGCTGAGGAGCAGCATTGCTGGATCTTCAGGGAGTACTATGTCCAATTTTCTGAGGGGCCGCCAAACTGATTTCCAGAGTGGGTGCTTCTCAGAGATTCGGTATTTCTCAGTTGAGAAATCTTGACCAAGCCCAGTCAGTTCTCCAGTTCTCCAATGAAGGAGTGAGGATTAAAAAGAAAAAAAAAAAAAGAAAGAAAGAAAGAAGACAGTTAGACAACATTGTAGCATGACCCCAGTTAATTCTGAGACTGAAGGCAAATTTAATTTTCCCAATCTGCATTTCTATACCATTTTAATTACATGAAAGTATTAAGGGCAAGCAGTACAATAAGGAACTAACAAGTCAGTAAGCAAAGTCTGGGGATTACTTCCATGACAGTTGTTTAAAAGGGATTGTCATAGTGACCAAAATACTTGAGCCCACTTCCCAGGCCAAGGCTGAAATCTTGCCTGAAGCCTACTTCTTTTGTTGGACCCTAAGGTTAAAATTCCTGCCTTCCTATTATCGCCTAAAGTTTGGATTCTTGCTGTAACTTACTTCCTTATCATGCCCTAATGCCAGATTCCTTCCTGAGCTTATGTCTTTGTCATGGCCAATGTCAGATTCCTACCTGAATCCCATTTCCTTGTCCTTGGCCAGTGTTAGACTCCTGCCAAGCAGCACCCCAAAAGGCCCTCCACAAAATCGTGTTTAGCTCTGTATGCCATTTTTAATAGGGTTATTTGATTCTCTGGAGTCTAACTTCTTGATTTATGTGTATATATTGGATATTAGCCCTCTATCAGATGTAGAGTTGGTAAAGATCTTCTTTTCTCAATCTGTTGGTTGCCATTTTGTCTCATTGACAGTATCCTTTGAAGCTTTACAATTTTATGAGGTCCCATTTGTCAATTTTTTTTTTCGGTTTTTCGAGATTCACTTTGTAGACCAGGCTGGCCTCAAACTCAGAAATCCACCTGCCTCTGCCTCTGCCTCTGCCTCTGCCTCTGCCTCTGCCTCTGCCTCTGCCTCTGCCTCTGCCTCTGCCTCCCGAGGGCTGGGATCAAAGGTGTGCGCCACCATGCCTGGCCCCCATTTGTCAATTCTTGATCTTAGAGCATAAGCTATTGCCATTGGTCAATTCTTGATCTTAGAGCATAAGCTATTTGTTCAGGAAATTTTCCCCTGTGCCCATATCTTTGAGGCTCTTCCATGCTTTCTTTTCTATTAGTTTCAGTGTCTCTAGTTTTATGTGAAGGTCCTTGATGCACTTGAACTTGAGCTTTGTAACAAGGAGATAAAAATTCATCAATTTGCGTTCTTCTACATGCTGTTCTCCAGTTAAACTAGCACCATTTGTTGAAAAAATGCTGTCTTTTTTCCACTGAATGGTTTTAGCTCCTTTGTCAAAGATCAAATTACCATAAGGGTATGACTTTGCTTCTGGGTCTTCAATTCTATTCCACGGACCTACTTGCTTGTCTCTGTACCAATACCACCCAGTTTTTATCTGTATTACTCTGTAGTACAGCTTGAGATCAGGGATGATGATTACTCCATAAGTTCTTTTATTGTTGAGAATAGTTTTCCCTATCCTGGGTTTTTTTTTATTATTCCAAATGAATTTACAAATTGTTCTTTCTCGCTCTATGAAGAATTGTGTTGGAATTTTGATGGGGATTGCATTGAATTTGTAGATTGCTTTCGGCAAGATGACCATTTTTACCATATTAATCCTTCCAATCCATGAACATTGGAGATCTTTTCATCTTCTGACATCTTCTTCAATTTCTATCCTCAGAGACTTGAAGTTGATGTGACATTTTTTAAAGCTTATTATGTCACGATAAGGTTATTTTGTCCTTTTCTCAGTATACCCTAAAATTAACATAAAAGAATGTAGTCTTAGACTGAAAAAAATCACCCAGAGTTATTCTTTAATTAAGAAAGGAAAAATAAGAACATCATATAAAAGCAACAAATTATTAACACCTTATATACGTAAGTTTAACATTCAGAAAAATACATTAAATGTACTACTGAGTCTATTATATCAAGACCTAATGCCCAGTTAACTTGTATGAAACTTCAGTCTTCTCATTACAGTTGATCATGTACCAAACAAATGAGAAAGAGAGGGGACTTCCAAAATAATGCAGACTCTTGCTATTGCCCGTGGTGGCTCCCACAATATGGTGGTGGGACACTGTGGCTGAAGATACTCTGTCCTTCTAATACAGTATTAAGATGACTCAAACTCAAACTAGCCTAGATGCTTCTTTCATAAAGACAAGCTCTCATAATATCTGAAGCTATCATACAGGCTGCTAAGGACAAAAGCCATTATAGTTCTACCCATCTGAAAACCTCCAAACCATTGCAGTGACCAGAACAGGATGCAATAATGAAGTTTAAGTGTTGGGGTAGCCAAAGGGTAGTCTAATTTGATTTTAGACACACTCAATATGAGAAAAAATCATACCTGGCACTGTAAACTTAGCCAACTGACCTGGTGAGATGGTTGGCCCTAGAGGAGAACCTACTATTGACACGTTCCTAAACCAGTATAATTCTCAGTTGCATTCTAAACACTTATAAACACATTCTTAATACATTTATGTAAGTGTAGCTCCTACTCTTAGTTGAAAAACATCTCTCTCTTTTGCAACGGGTTGAGAGCACTTCAGGAATCCACCAACTGGTCAAAACGCAGAGAAAAGCTGACCTTGGTGAGACCAATGCAGTTCATATACTACAAAATGACACCTAAAGCTCAGAGTACACAGAGCTCTAGGACTTCTGCTGTAAGGTGGTGTCCTCTGTATATAAGCCACACCCATAACTGTACACTTCTGATCCTCCTGCCTCCACATCCATTGTGCAAGGATTACCCATATATACCACTGTGCCTAGCTTTATGCCCTACAGGGGACTGATCAAGTGCTTTGGGTGTGCAATACCCTACTTTACAGCACTAAACCTTCCTATTATTTTGAACTTTGTTTTCAAAAGGCTTTTCTGACTACATTTCTAACAATAAAATAAAACTGAAAGAGGTACTGAATTATAACTGCTTACCTAAGGAACAGACATTATATTTTATTTATTTACATTCAAAATGTTTCCCCCTTTCTCCTCTCCCTCCAAGAGTGCTTCACCCCATCTCACTACCACTTTACCACTGAGTGAGTGCTCCCCTGCCAATCCAGGCAACTCCCCTTCCCACAGGCATCAAGTTTCTACAGGAATAGGTACAACTAACTCTCCCACTGAAGCCAGACAAGGCAGCCTTCTGCTATATATATATATATATATATATATATATATATATATATATATATATATATATATATATATATTCTTAAGGCCTTGGACCAGCCTGTAAATGCTCTTTGGTTGGTGGCTAAGTCTCTGGAAGCTCCCAGGGGTCAAGGTTAGTTGATACTGTTGTTCTTCCTATGGGGTTAAGATCCATTTCAGCTCCTTCAATCCTTCCTCTAACTCTTCCACAGGGATCCCCAACTTCAATCCAATGGTTGGCTGTAAGTATCTGCATCTGTTTCAGTCAGTTTCTGGTAAAGCCTCTCAAGAGGACAGTCATGCTAGTCTCCTGTCTGCAAGCACAACATAGTATCAATAATAGTGAAAGTATTTGGTGCCTGTGCCTGGGATAGATCCCAAGTTTAGTGAAGCTAACCATTTTCTTCTCTTTTTTTCTTAATACTTAAAATTGAGAACAGTTGTGTCTTTCCCTTCTATTTCTCAAACATGTGAACTGGTTTCTCTTCACATGTTTCTCTACAGTGTTCCCTACATGCATTTGACTTTCATATAGAAGAAAGGGTTTAGCATTTTGGAAATAAGTCCAGAGATTTAGACAGGCATTACTATTGTTCTTGTTTGTGGATTGTTTTCTATCTACTTAATATCTCTAGGGACCTTGAGCCCAGACTCATTATCTGCTCCCAAGGGAATATTGGAAGGGAAAAATTAGGCTGAGCAAAAGGACACAGAAGACATCTCACAATTTTTATTTCATTAACTCCTGTCCAGATTATTATATATATATATTATTTTAATCAAGAAACAAATGTTAAAACATTAATTCTGCATGTTGTCTCTTCATGCCACAGTTTGTTAGACTCTGTGCTACCTTGATCTATCTTAAAATATAAATTAGAAAGATATAGTATTTATTAGATTTATAGTCATAAAAGAATTGTCCATAAAAATTGACACTTAATTTTAATGAAAACTCAAATTACTACAAAGTTAAACCAAATGCTTTAAATCTTGAACATAGAATTTGAACTAGAAAATTTAACTAAGAGGGTCCTTTTATAAGATGCTTCAAATACAGGTTCAGCAAACATGCCATGCTAATTAAATAGAACAGGATTAAAATAGAACCAGAACTGTTAGTGGTGTAAAAGATCCAGGCCCATCCTGTAAAACCATGATTTCCTTGCAGGTGGACACCATAAACAAGATGAGGTTATATTAATGCTCACAGTCCATCATACGTAGTATAGTCAGACCTGATAAGATTGGAGAATGATAATGCTTATTGAAGAATTAAGTGCTCCACCTTTTACAATAAATAACATACGATGCATGTATTGAAGTTTTAAAAATGTGTCTTTTAACTAGCTACCTGTGGGAAAAATGTTCATACCATCTATATTATTTTTAATGGCTAGGTTTATAAAGAGGGTTTATATTTCTTTGCTTAATAATATGTGATAAGTTGCTAAGGCTTCTTCCAAATAATCATTTTGCATAATAGTCTCTACAGAGACTGACAGTGTTGTGTGACTTATCTTATGTCATTGCTTTCTTCTAGATATGACATTTCCATTTGAATATTTGAAACAACTGAGTATAAGTGTTTGAAAGCATGACTTTAGACTCAGAGTAAGAAGCAAATCCAGGTGCACAGTCTACAAGACATTTTGTGTGGAATAACTGTACAGTTTAAGTTCAGAGTTCAGTATTGTTATTATGTGCATTTTTAGTTTTTTGGCTCAATTAATTTTTATATGTATGTATCTCAGAATAGAAACATTTCCTATTTTAGGTCCTTCTTTTATTTTTTTTCTTCATTCATTCATTCATTGCCCTTCTTGGAGAAAAGGAGATATGTGCTCAAGTAATCTAAAGAAAGAATTTTTTTAACCCGAATAATCAATCAAAAGTTTGTTAAGGAGGAGGTGAGCAGACTATGGTCTCTGACCCTGCTCACCTCAATCATTATATAAGTGAGGAAATTGTGTCCCAGAGAGGGTATCTACTGATCCAATTGAATTTATTATCCTGTGTTTATAACTCCTCCAAATATTATTTTAGACAGTTCACAGAAAGGGCAATATGGATGAAATATAACAAAAATGGGGAACTTGGATTAAAAAGATAACCAAAGCAGTATGACCATAATATTTTCTCTAACATTACATCGTATCAGCATTAATAGACTTAAGTGTGCTGTTACATCATTGTGTGATAATCTCTAATACCATAATGCATCAGCACAAATTGACATAGGTGCGTGTTAAAACAGAGTGTGATAAATGCAATTACACTTTGAGCAAGGTCAAGTTAGCAGTCTGTGCTATTGTTTCATTTTGCTGGAATAATCAAGATAACCTCCTCACAAGAAAACTTCATGTGACTCAAACTTTGACATACAACAGAGATTAAATCCTAAATAATAAGTAATAACATAACACAGAAAACAATGGAATTTTATATGTATCATAGTACTAAAGCATAATTCTTCTGTTAGTCTCTTAAATATAAAGAACAAATATGTCATTTTTTTTTTAATTGGGAATGAGAGAATCTTTCTAAAGGCCAAGGTTTTCTCTAGCTATTGAAGCAAATCAAGTTTTATGGAGACCATCAAAAAGGGCATCTTTCTTTAGATTACTTGAACACATATCTCCTTTTTTCCAAGAATGACAATAAATGAATGAATGGGTGAATGAAGGGAAAATAAAAGAAGACCCTAAAATAGAAAGTTTCTATTCTAAGAAATATGCATATAAAAAACAATAGAGCCAAAACACTGAAAATGCACACAATTTCAGTAATGAATTCAGAACTTAAACTGTGTAGTTATGTCACACAAAATGCTGTCTTGTAGACTGTGCAAGCTGTTGCCTGGATTTTCTGCTTACTCTGAGTTTAGAGTCATGCTTTTAAACACCCATTCCCATTTTTTTTAAATATCCAATTGGTAATTTAATATATAGAAGAAAGCAGTGAAGGAAGGATGTACAAAAGAAGAAAACTGAAAAGAAGCCTATTTAACCGAGGAAAGAAAATATGATAGTGATATCTCACTAGGCAGACAACATCAAAAGACAAAAAGTTAATCGTCTCCATGTAGGTACATGCAAACATTAGAGTTACCTTTCCATTATATAAAAATCATTGTCATAGTTACTAGTTATAAATATGCAAACTAAGCCGGGCGTGGTGGCGCATGCCTTTAATCCCAGCAGAGGCAGGCGAATCTCTGAGTTCAAGGCCAGCCTGGTCTACAAAGTGAGTTCTAGGACAGCCAGGGCTACACAGAGAAACCATCTCGAAAAACCAATAAATAAATAAATAAATAAATAAATAAATAAATAAATAAATAAATAAATATGCAAACTAACATGTAATATCAGAGCGTCTGAGGAAATAATTGCCAAATAATAGTGCAGCCCAACAATATCCTAAGTGTCTTTAAAAACAACAAAAATATCAAAGCAATCATTCAGTGGCTCTAATAAAGGACTCTTCAAAGTGATAATGAAAGGATGTGCAGTTTTCCCATTACACTGTAGGAAAGTTATGGATAATGGTTCTGCCCAAGCATATGTTCTTGTATAGACTAGGAAGAAACAAAGGAAATAAAAGAAACAAAAGAAGTGAAGAAGCCCTTGTCTAGGTCAGCAAACCAATTCGGAATAACATTTATAAAGTATTAAGTGCAGATGGGACATGTGCAGGTTCCACAATGAAGCCACGTGCTTGTCTGGAGAATGAAGAGGAAGACTTACAAGTCCTGAGTCAGACCACATGTATTATAGGTAGTCAGTGATGAGGAAGACAGCTGGAAAGAGGACGTGGCCAGTAGCAATTTGACCTTATCAAAATTAATGCTTCCCCGATTAATGTGCTTACAGGAAGCCTCTTAAAACTTAAGCTTATATTTATAGCATGGAAGATTGTCCTCAGGCCCTACATTTTTGACAAGCTATAAAGTAATGCTATGAATGGTAATCAGTGGCCCATGGATTGAAGACCAGAGCCAAGATAATCACTGATAGATATAAAATCCAAAACAGGGAGACATCTCAGCAGTTAAGAGCACTAGTTACTCTTGCAGAGGACCCAAATTCAGTTACTAGTGCTCACGTAGCAGTCCATAGCCCTCTGTAATTCCAGTTCAAGGACACTTTTCGTCCTCTCATTGGCACATGCTGTATATGTATATGTGTAGGCCCAACATTCATACACAAAATATGAGAAAAAAAAGTCCAGTTATGTAATTAATGTTATTCAGTAGCTGAATTTTAAAAGAATACATTGCTAAAAATTCATATTTATCTAGTATCTAATGTATCTAAAATTAATATTTGATTTAACATTTCAATGTTTCATTTTTTTTTTTGAAACACTGGTTTCCAAGTATTGAGCCCTATTTTGTTCATGTCAATGTCATACATCTAGTCTGGCTTTTGTACATGCAACATATTTTAATTCCAACCCTACATTTTTCCTTCAAATATTCCATCTTACAGTTCATAAAACTTTCAGTTGAAAAATCATTTGCCTAGCCAGGCATGGTGGCACACACCTTTAATCCCAGCACTCGGGAGGCAGAGGCAGGTGGATCTTGTATATTTACTGTGATATACACACAAACACATAACACACACAATATATTAATAAGCGTTTAAAACTCAATGAATTGAAGTTAAATAAAATTAAATATAGAGATCACCATCAGAGTGGTCAAGAAGCAAAAATAGCAGCTGGCTGCTTGAAGCAAACCATCAGTCAGGAAGATAATACTTAGAACAACAATAAGACTTTAAGATTTTAACAGTAAAATCACCCAAAGGGACTTGACATTTCTTACAGTTGCCAACACTCAAATGAGGCATGCCTTCCCAATACTGTGAGCTTGAACTTGGTCATATAGTGTGCACTTTCACCACAGATTAGTCTCTACTGAGCCCCTCCTCTATCTCCCTGGGAGGGTGTGGTACACAGAATCTCTTGTGTAACTGGATGGAAATATCACCTGTCAATCAAAAGCTGATGGCCTATGAGGAAAAGGCAGAAAAATAAGAGGAGGAAGTTCTGGTAGAAAGAGAGGAGTTTTGCATAGAACTTGGAGGAAATCAGCATATGAAATTAGGAGAGGTAACCAACCAGTCATGTGATCGACTTAGAATAGGATAAACAGGTTAATTCAGATGTGAGCTAGTTGGGGAACAAGTCCAAGCTTAAGGCCTAAGCAAGGGAAATAAAAATAAGCCTCCGAGTCATTATCCAGGAACTGGGGCCCAGGTGAAAAAGCAAGAGGTTATAGATGGTGCCCCATGTGGGGAGTCAAGATTAAAGGCAGTTCTGGGGATGAGGGAAGGTGGAGGGGACAGTCTACAACCCCTTTGCTCCCAAATAACTGCAGGGTGTCTTTACACACACTCTAGGAAATTTTAACTCCCGAATAACTGATACAGAAATCTGATATTTTTATTAACAAGCTTCGTGCACTGAGCTGGGAAGTTTCTGAGCTATTCTAACCAGAATAGGCTGCCTACTAGCGAGCCACATTCCCATCATATGCCATCGGGTCTTTCTCTGGCTCACTCTGATCCGTGTGTGCCTTCATGTCTGCTCTCTCACAGTGACCTTCTGGCGAATCCTTCTGGACCATCCACAGACTGTCTCCACACCTTCTTCTCTTTTCTCAGCTCTGGTGTCTTTGGGATCCCAATTACTGGGATCGGAAGTCCTGCCCAGGTAATTGGCTGGTAAGCAATTTATTAATCAATCAGTCGTGACAGAGAACAATTTTTACATAACATTGATGCTGGACCATGCCAACTTTTGGCCTACAACCAGATGCATAAGCATGGAAATCAACATCTGAATGAATACCCAGTACCTAAGACCAACCCCCAACAGCATATTGTTAAACATTAGACAACATATCAGTGGAGTTTAAATATTTAAGATATCAGATCTACTTGCTCCCATTTTTTAAATCCTATTAACTCTCCACCAAAATAAAACTCATGAAGTCTTACATTATTCTAAATATTCTTGCCACAAATCTATCTTTCCAAAGTCATCTATGTTTTTTGTTTGTTTGTTTGTTTGTTTGTTTGTTTTTGTTTTGTTTTGTTTTATTTTGTTTTTCGGTGTTTGAAATCGTATTTTAGCTAGGAATGCAGCATAGTAGATATTTGTGACTGGTTACCATAGTCATTCCTGTTGGTTTGGTCATAGAGCTGTCTCTTGGAGCTCTATAACATTTATAGTATTTTGGTTGTATATTCTTCAACATGGTTTTGTTCTGTTTTATACTGTCTTTGAGCTGGGGCATTTTTTTTCCATTTTTCCTTGAATATCAAAGGTTCACTATTCACAGAGACCCTTATTAACCAGTTTTTCATTAACAATACGTGAGTACTTGCATCTTGCCTTTAATTTTTCTAGCTTGATACATTTTTTAGGAATTAAGCATTTTATTTATTTTTAAATATTTTTAGTATCTGGAAAGTTTATTTTCCAGTTTCAGTAGACTGTTTTAAGGTTTATTTTGATAATAGATCATCTTCTACCTATGGGTAAAATTGCATCTTATTTTTTATGCCAAGTCATGAACAGTGACAAAGCTGACCAGAATAAATTAGATCAAAAAGAGAACTAAACTGAATCAAATCACTTTCTTGAAACAGGAAAAATATATGATTTAGTTTCTAGGAACTTTAAGTATGATATTGACAAATATAGACAGATCCTGGGAAAGGGAAAACTTAGTTGGTATGCAAATATGCAAGGTATGTGGTCTTTTCTGTGACTAGCTGAATCTTCATCTACATCCAGAGCATGTGAGAAAAACATTGAAGTTGTTGTTGATTAACATCAACTAAATGTTAATGGGAGCATTACACCTCCAGGAAGGATTTTACCCTTCAAGAGTTCTAAAGTGGCGCTCCTCACAGTGATCACATAGCTGCCTTTAGCCACGTCCCTTCGTTTTATTAAACACAACCAACCCGTGGCAGCATTTCCATAGGATGCTGAAGCATGGGATGGTAAAGCAGAGCCTGAAGGAGCCAAGAATTATGATGTAAATGCTGGAGGAATGGATGATGCCAACGCAGAGCACGGAGACGCTTGTGATGCTGATGCAAAGCCTGGAATTG
Source organism: Mus minutoides (assembly GCA_902729485.2). Taxonomy (NCBI): domain Eukaryota; kingdom Metazoa; phylum Chordata; class Mammalia; order Rodentia; family Muridae; genus Mus; species Mus minutoides. The sequence goes on from LR749508.1 coordinate 847,278, forward strand.
GCTTTCACCATGCTCTTCAGGAGAGCTTTGGTTCTCAGAACAACCCCGCACCCCAACCCATCTCCATTCCATACAATCTGCTGAACTCATTGGACATCCTCGGAACACTTCCTGTTGTTCTTAGTGTGGTGCCCCACTTGATTACACTCTCCCCTATCGATCTGATTTGGACTAGGATACTTTCTTCTCTTCAAGAATGAGATCAGACGTTATTCTACTGTTATGTAAATTATTATTGCATGATATATGTTTTCCGTTTTTATAACTATTAGTGTACTAAAAGAAAATCCTTTGCATTGTTCATGCCTGTGGAGAATTAGTCAAGGGTATTCAAGGTGGCAACCCACTGGTGACTCAGGGAATGACCTACAAGAATGCTAGAGCTAGTACCCTTAAAAACTGAAAACTCATTTTTTTTTTTTTTAGTTTAAAGAGGAACAAATGAAATTCAAAAAGGAACAAATGAAATTCAAAAACAAGAATCATAATCAGCCACCAAATGCAGACACTACTGCACACACCAGCAGGATATTGCTGAAAGGACCCTGATATAGCTGTCTCCTTGTAGAGAGCCACGCCCGAGCTGGTTCTGCCGCCATTCCAAGATGGCGTTGACATCCTGTCACCACCCCCAGCCTGGGACAAGCAAACAAGTTCAGTGCGCATGTGCTTGTTACAAAGCCACGTAAGTCACCATCCCGGGGCATAACTTGAGGTAATGGGCAGTCAGCCAATCCTGACGACACACGTTTCACTGAGGTGTATATAAGTGGGACCCATCTTGGGCTCACTCTCTTCCTCCACATGATGTAATAAAGGTATGCTTGCAGAAGGATTCTGGTGTCCACGTCCATTCTTGCTGGTGAGGCAGTAGCGTGGGCACTTACATCTCCTGGCAGGCTTTGACAGTTCCTGACAAATACAGAAGTGGGTGCTCACAACCATCTATAAGGCAGAACACAGGGTCCCCAATGTAGGAGCTAGACAGTACCCAAGAGCTGTAGGGGTCTGCGACCCTATAGATGGAACAACAATATGAACTAATCAGAACCCCCAGAGCTCATGTCTCTAGCTGCATATGTATTAGAAGATGGCCTAGTTGGCCATTATTGGGGAAGAAAGGCCCTTGGTCTAACAATGTTTATATGCCCTAGTACAGGGGAATTCCTGGGCCAAATAGTGGGAGGGGGAGGGTAGGGGAGCAGAAGGGGGGATATAGGGGACTTTTGGGATTACACTTGAAATGTAAATGAAGAATTTCTCAAAAAAAACTGTATAACTTGAATTACTACGCTAATTTTTTTAGTGTCTATATGTGTATGTCACTAGGGAGTATTCTGGTTATTATTAAAACCTCTGTCAGCTAAAGCAGAGATCAAAATACAAATTGTAACACATAGAATCGTTATGTGAATTTGTGTCACTCCCTGGAGAAATTTGGGTTCATAAAGTAGAAGCGTATGGATTACATGAAGACATAAATACACTCCTGTATTTTCTTCTGTGACAGCCTACTCTACTGCAATGTAGTCTGTAAAAACTACACTACCTTAGGCTATGAGCTCATCGGAGCTTTGGAGCTCAGAAGGTTGAACTCTGGCTAATGTTAGGTAAAGTGACCTCCAAAGAAAACCCAGGTGCAAGAGGATACAATTCTAGTTATTCAAGAGATGTCATGGCTCCCTTTAAGTCACTAATAAGCAATTTCCTCTTAAGGCCATTATCAGATATCATGCTACCGGATGTTTCTTTGTAGAGATTTAATTCATATGGACATTTAAGATCTCATTTTCCCTCTTCTCTTTTTTGTCATAGTAGCCATGCTGCACTGGATTTTTTTTTTTCAAAAACTTTTATGGCTACGTATATATTTCATAAAAATATATCCCTTTAAACATTGTTACTAGACCATTTACTGACCCTAAAGATACTCTCATTGCAAGGCAACTATCAACACCACTGACTTTCAGAATTCTTTTCAACTTACAAAATTGAAACTCTAAACATACACCAATTTTTCTTCTCCTTCAGCCTGGAGCAAGCACCATTCTGTCTCTTTGTGTGTTTCATATCAGTAGAATCATATATTATTTGTGTATCTGTGATGGCCAAGGTCCTTTATCTCTTGGAAATCACTTGGTCAGGAGTCGACATATTGTTTTTTTTTTTTTTTTTTTTTTTTTTTTTTGGGGGGGGGGGTTTTTTTTTTTTTTTTTTTTTTTTTTTTTTTTTTTTTGGTTTTTCGAGACAGGGTTTCTCTGTGTAGCCCTGGCTGTCCTGGAACTCACTCTGTAGACCAGGCTACCCTTGAGCTCAGAAATCTGCCTGCCTCTGCCATCCAAGTGCTGGGATTAAAGGCATGTGACACCACGCCC
>LR749508.1:1462450-1475935 GCA_902729485.2 Mus minutoides
GGGGGATTAATCTTGTGTTAGTTTGTAATTGTTTTTACAGAAATCTTCTTCACATATTTATCCAAACAAGGTATTAATCACTTTTCCAAAATGCTACATGAGGATAAGGGCTAGAGAAATGAGATGGCCAGAGGCGGTGGGCTGACTCATCCCTGATGCTGGGAGGGAAGGATTGCAGAATTTACCGCTACTGAACTCACGAAAAGAGAAGAAGGGTAGGGGTATTGTGATGACAGCCATCTTTAATGTCATTAGTACGCACTCTGTGGCATTTTTAGTCACGAATAAGAAGTGTAATTAGTTGTATCATATGGCGCAAGATAGATATTCCTCTTTAATTGATCATAAAAAAAAAAAATAAGCTTGATTGCAAGTCCTAGGCTGTACCAAATGTGTTTCACAAATGTAGGAGGCAGACACAGTATAACTACGTGTTCTTCAATAAAAGGTCTCTCTGTCAGCAAGGCACACTAACCTGCAACTGTACTCAGACATCCAAGAGGACAACACAGGAAGATGATCTGAGCTTTAGACCAGCCTGAGCAACAGAGACACTGTCTCAAAAGCAGATCTCTTAGATTCCAGTACAGATAGTACTTTCTTCCTCTGTATGAGACTGTAACTAGCAAGCATATGTTATTTTTTAAGATGCAATTATTTATATGTTATTTTTATATAACGTATATTATGTAATTATGTCTATGCATGTATGCTTGTGAGAGACAGTATGACTATGTGTATTTAAGTGAAGGTGCCCATGGAGGCTTGAGATATGGGATTGCCTGGAATTAGGGTTCCAGATGCTTGTCAGCTGCTGAATGTAGATGCTGGGAACAAAACTTGGATGCTATGGAAGAGTAAGTAGCCTTTAACACAGAACTATCTCTCCAGACATGCATGTGTTCTTTTGAGCTACCTGGTTAATCTGTAGCTCAAATATACATTTACAGAATCATATACAACTACTGCAGTAGGTTCCTCTTCTATTCAAGTTGTTGAGTTGACAGAAGCAATTTGATGTAATTTGTGAAGAGGTGATTGCTGTAACAGGTTGAGGACCTGACCATCAGTCTGGGCAGTCTTATCTTGAGTTGATGAAAGGAAGTATTAGCAGCAAGGGAAGCTGCAATAAAACAGGGCCAATATACTACCAGAAAGCCTTTACAGTTTCCCATACAAGTTAGGTGTTCTCTTATGGTTTGCATGACCAAGCCAACTCTTATAAAGAAAACATTTAGTGGGGGCTACCTTACAGGTTTGAGGTTTAGTTCATTATCAAGGCAAGAGTGTGGCAGCATTCAGGCAGGCATGGTGCAGGAGGAGCTGAGTGTTCTACATCTTCATAAAGGCTGCTAGAAGACTGGCTCCCTTGTAGTTAGGAGGAGGGTCTCATTGCCCAACCCCACAGTGACACACTTCCTCCAACAGGTCACACCTACTCTAACAAAGTCAACCTCCTAGTAGTGCCACTCCCTGGGTCAAGCATATTCAAACCACCACAGGTGTGGACTATCTGTCTGGGCAACTCTATTTACTGAGGATTTTATTGTCAATCTAAAAATCTTCTGAGAGCTCCTGGATTTAACAGCTCTCTGGACAAAATTTTTAATATTCTACCTTTCTGATTCCTTGATTTCATCTGCCTCTTGGCTTCTAGCTCCATTAGATTCAGTGAATCGTGTCTGCATAGCCCTAGAACTTGGCAGTATCTAAGCCATACTGTCCAGTGGCCCTTTCTGCATTCTTAACCTCTCACCTTTCAATCTGCTGCCGTATACCTCACAATCTATCATTTTCTTTTGCGGAGGTCAATGTGTCCTTTCTACAACAAAATTCTACTGGCTTCCCTCAATGATGGCTCATGATCAGGATGTGTAAGCACACTGAGCTCTTTCCTACCTAAGTTGCTTTTGGTGGTCTGGGTCAGTATAATACCACAGTGGAAAGAAAATGAGGACATCTTCTCCAACACACATACACACACACACTACACACACTACACACACTACACATACACACACACACAAACACACACATACATATATACACAGATTGCATTCTTTTATATTTTTCATCAAAATTTGAAAAATTCTATTACAATGGTTAGTGCCTCATTGGCTGTATTGCCCTTTAAACAATTTGCCATGTCCTCTGTATATATTAGCTAGACTTTTAGTGGGGAGTTTGATGGTATTTTTGCAAAATAGTCTAGATATTTTTCCTTTTTTCAATAAATGCAAATAATTATATACTTTGACATTTATATACCGTACATCCTGATTATATTTTTTTAATTTCCTACTCCTCAGTTTCTTATCACATCTTCTCCCCTGGATCCACTTCCTTTCTGTCTCACATTAGAAAAGAATAGGCTTCTTAAAGACAACTAGACATGTCAAAATAAAATACAACAAGATGAGACAACAAAAGCCAAGAAGCCTATCACATTGAAGTTGGACACGGCAATCTACCAGGAGGAAAAGGGCCCCAAGAGCAGGTACAAGCGTCAGAAACCCACTCGTCACAATCAGGAGTCCCATAAAAATACTAAACTAATAGCTAGGATATATATGCAGAGGACCCAGAATAGCCTCATATAAGCCCTGTGCTTAATGTTTCAGGCTCTGTGAGCTTATATGAACCTGGCTTAGCTGATTCAGAGGGCCATATTCTATGGGGATCCTCCAGCCCCTTTAACTCTAAGACTCTTTTCTCCTATTCCTCAGGATCCCTTTAGCTTGGAGGGGGAGGGATTTGATGGAGATTCCCAATTTAGGCTCTCTCATCATAATGTCTGCCTGAAGGTCTATGCAGGTTTGAATATTTTTCTATACATTTGTTTTCTAATGTTAATTCTCCTTTATGCCAATTGTAACAGTACCAACATTTAATTTGCCCACAATGAGTTAAAAGAATGGACTACTTTCAAAAATTGTGTTCGCTGGTATGAGAGATGCAAATTCAATAAAAGAATCTAATCTGTTAAGGGCAAGCTTAGGCATGTATATAGTGTGGAAATTTTTCAATGTGAAACATGTTCAGTAATAAGATTAGGATGCCAGTGGATAGATCCAGGTCTTCTGGATGATACCTCAAACCTGTGAGGAATATCCAAGGACAGAAAAGATGATTAGGCTGTCTCAAAACAGAAAAAGGAGCCATTCCCAGGCACTTCAAGGACAGTGAAAATAGAGATCTTAAAGTAACATATGAAGAAACTATAGGAAAGTCTTATTATTTTGTAAACAAATGTTAACCTAAGACTACTTTTAAATGAAACTGCTATAATCATGAACTTCATTTGTCTTTAAATTAATTAGCAGCATTAAATTGTCTCCAAACTTACTGAACTTTAGTTGCCTAATCTTTAAAGTAAAACAGAATACATGCAAGAAAACGGAATGTATTGATGTTTTCTCATATCCCAGGCTTTTGATTGATATTTGTGTTGGCTACTTTATTTAATCCGGTGTCTTCTTTGGAATGTTCTCTGAACCATACCCAGGCTGAGGCAGATGGCTAGTGCTATATACAAAAGTCAGGAGAGAGATGATGTGGGACAGCAGCAGGGGAATCAAAATAGCTCTAGGGTTTGATAAATCAGCCTGTTGCAGTCTAAACAGGTAGTAGGGTTGACAGGAGCCAGTACAGGCACTAATGGGAGGAGAGCCCTCTATGCCAGGTCACCTTGACAAATGTATTCCTTTGGTTAAAAGGATGCTCCCATTTCTTCATCGAGGTAGAAAGCATGATTGGCTTCATCTATGTTTGCTTTCCTCAGTAGCAGCAAACCAGACTTTGGTTCCAAGCATGAGGTTTGTCTGTCTTTTGTAGCTAAGTCTTTTCTTATATAAATCAGTCCATTTTTAAAAGCAGAACATTCTCCAGCCCCTCCCCTATATTTTGTTATATTAATTCTTGTACAATGAACAAACAGCTGTCAGTAACACATCATACACATTGTCATTTTGTGTGACCCTAAAGTACACAAAGGTCTATAGAAAATTTTGAAGCTTAAAGAATAAGATAGGAATGGATAGCATTAGATGATCCTAGTGTTCTGTTGAAAGGCATGGCCATGTGAAGCCTGGAAGTGGATTTTTTAAATTATCTTTTTAAAAATTCATACAGTATGTTTAGATTATGTTCTTTTCCCTCCCCCAGCTCCTCCTAGATCTTCTCTCTCCCTAACCACCCAACCTCATGTTATTTCTCTCAAAAAGAAAAAGCAACACCAAAACATACTCATGTTCACACACACACACACACACACACACACACACACACACACACACAATAAAACCATGAAGTCCATTTTGTATTGGCCAATAACTCCAAAGCAAGGGCCCTGCCCTGGAGAGTGGTTGATATACTTATTGTCCCTTGGGGAAAACTAATTCCCCTTCCCCTACTTTTCTTAACAGTATCAATGGCAAACAGTTCCTTGGTTAGGAGTGAGACTTTGTGTTGAGCATGTTTTTAAACAAGTATGAAGTAGAACTTTGTACATCAGCCTCACCTATTCACCCTACGACTCCTCATTTAGTTCATTGTATTCTTACTACTTGCTTGTTTTTTTATAGTACCTATTATACCATTTTGTTTCTAAGTTAATATCAGTACAGGATTTATATTTTGTTTTCAAGTTCCTTCACAAACATTAAAAGTATTACTTGCTTATGTTCAATAATAACAGAAACACTTGAGTCTCTAGTAATCCTTGAAAGATCCAGATTACACCAGCATTCTGTACATGTAAAATAAGTACAAAGATAAAGTGTGCAGCACACAAATGTGCATTGGAAGCTCAGTTAGTCGAGAGTCCTTGGGGACTTTGCAAGTCCTTGAAGTTCAGCTTACAAACTCTGCATGATTCTTTTCTAACACTGTTGAATAGGAAAGCACAGTATTTCTTCTAATAAGTGTTTCTTGGTGGGTGGGTTTTCAGCAGAAAACAAAACACTAGGAAGTAATTTGGAAAGCACAAACATAGGAGATCTTTTGTACATAACCCTATCCTACAAATATTTCTCTCTAGGCCAGGGAATGCTTTCATCCTCACTTTGGAAAGAGTGATCATGTAACTTATCATCCAATTCCATATATTTTTTAGAATAAAGGGGCAGACTAATAATACTCAGACCTGGACAACTATATGACCAGAGTCGGGTATGGAGAGGAGAATAGGGCCTTGTTCATATAAAGAGATCAAACAAAAGTTATATATCAAACAGAACTCATTCTTGAGAAATGCTTTGTCATTCCTATACACTTTCTTCAGTCCCTTTTCTCAGAAACCTCAGCCCAAATGCTTTTCTATTTACAAAAAGGACTGCCTTTCCCAGTTATCTTCCTAATTTGCAAAAGATAAGGGGCCCCTTGTAATCAACTGAAAATATACCCAAGTACTAAGGACCTCAACCTGCTATCACCCTTGATGGGTGCTTTTGACAAGATCATAGGTGAGGTGAAATGAATGATTATGGATTTTGACATTGGATTTAAAGCAAAGGAAAACACAAGATGAAAAAATCATAATCCCACTTTTGTCTTAGTTAGGGTTTTACTGCTGTGAACAGACACCATGACCAAGGCAAGTCTTATAAAAACAACCTTTAATCGGGGCTGGCTTACAGGTTCAGAGGTTGAGTCCATTATAATCAAGGTGGGAGTATGGCAATGAGGCAGGCATGGTGCAGGAGGAGTCATATTAGACTTAGACATCTTAGCCATCTGCCAAACACTGGAAGTAGTCTCAGGACACTCTTGAGAATGTTTTAACTTTTGGGAAGTATGTGTCTAAAGAAAACAAACACATTTTATACCCCAATTCCACATTCAGTAACTCTTTATTCAGTGTGTGCCATGGGTGATCTGTTGTTTCTGTGAACACCTTATCACTCTAAGACTGGTACTCACATGTAAATTATCCTAATTCGATTTTCTGTTGGTATGATAAAATGCAGACCAAAAGCAACTTGTGGACGGAAGGTTTTATTTCATCTTATAGGATACTTTTCAGTATTGAGGGAAGCTTAGGCAGGAGGGACTGGAACCCAAAGCTATTGAGAAATGCTGTTTACTGATTCAGTCCCTCTTTCTTTCTTTCTTTCTTTCTTTCTTTCTTTCTTTCTTTCTTTCTTTCTTTCTTTCTTTCTTTCTTTCTTTCTTTCTTACAGTTCTTTCACAGCCTAGGCCCAACTGCCTAGTTGACAGGGCCCACAGTAGGCTGAGTCCTCCTACCTCAAATAGAATTATGAAAATACTTCACAGATATGCCAGCAGGCCAGTTTGAAAGAGGCAATTCCTCAACTGGGCTTCTACTTCCAATGTGACTTTGGTTGTATTGAAAGACCCACAACGTGAGGACGCCCCCACATTCTCACTAAGGAGAGGCGACACCCCCAAATCACTCACGAGAAACGGTCTTGATACAAACAGCAAGAGGATTTTTATTTCAAGAGCTCTTGGGCCCAAAGTCAAGCACCCTGTGCACCCCACAGAGATAGAAGACCTTGGTGCCCTGAGTAGCTGGGAGAGGAGGTATTTAAGGGAAGAAACTGCAAAGAAGAGGAAGGCTGAATCATTAGAATGGGGATGACAAATTACAGCTGTCTTTGATAAACATTTCAGGGGGGGATGGGAAAATTGAGTAAGCAACATATAGCTCATTTATGGAGAAGGGCCCATAGGCTATCTTTTGGTAAACACTCCTAGTTTCTTAGGTGTGGAGTCACCTGGTTGGGTCATCCAACAGTTATCTCAGGCTGTCAGGTAGGAGAACAAAAGGCTTCCTGCTCACTTTGGAGAACAAAGTGCTTCTTCACTGTCTCTATTCCTAGGGATCTGGGAAGCAGGCCTGGGAAGTGTTTTAAGTTTTAAGTTTTAAGTTCTTCACACTTGAGGCCCGAGAAACGCTTTTGATTTTTAGCTGGGGTCCCACAGTATGAAGTTAACAGCAACTAACCAGTATGGCCAGCAGGACCTTCCTACACCAATTATCATATAGTCCCTTGCAGACTGTCCAGAGGCCAATACAGTCGATGCAAGCCCTGCTATGTCTCTCTTAGAGGCCCGTGTGGGTGGAGCCCTCACATTTACTTCTAGCACTTGGGAAGCAGAGGCTGGTGGATCTCTGTGAGTTCTATGACAGCCAGGGTTACATGGAGAAACCTTGTCTTGAAAATCCAAATACCCCTAACCCACAAAAACACTCTCTTATGGACCTCTGGGTTGTATCAAGATGAGAGCTGAAAATAACTAATCATATTCATCCCTTGTCAACTTGACACATATACCTACCACTTTAAGCCAGAACCCTGTCTTTCCTGTTTTAAGGATGCTAAGAGCAAGCTATGAAGTTTGGAGAGAGTTGTAAATCAGTGTTTTAGGTTGGTAATGCAAGTTAGGATAAAAATTGAGTTATATATAAAATTCTGAACTCACCAAGATAGGATAGATAGTAGAGTTCCTTCTCCAAAGATTGCTAAATATAAGTGGACTGGACATTATGAGTGTAATTCTTACCTGATAGTTCTTATAATTGTTTTATTGTAAGAAAAAGATCATCATTGGGAAGAGAGGCCCCTAGGTCTTACAAACTTTATATGCCTCAGTACAGGGGAATGCCATGGTCAAGAAGTGGGAGTGGGTGGGTAGGGGTGCAGGGCGGGGGAAGGGTATAGGGAAATTTTGGGATAGCATTTGAAATGTAAATAAAGAAAATATCTAATAATAATAATAATAATAATAATAATAATAATAATAATAATAAAGAAATGTTTTAAAAAAGAGCATTTATTTGACTATAACAGGGAGGGACTGGAGCACACTGTGTGAAGCTGTGTCTCTGTCCTTCCTCACCTACCTAAGGCATTCTCTGATTGGCTTTAATAAAAATCTAATGGCCAATTAGATGGGCAGAAATTGGGAGGTGGGACTTCGTGGGAGGGAAAAAGGAACTCTAGAAAGAAGAAAGGGGAAGGCCCTTTTGCTAGGAGACATGAGAGAAGATGGACATGACTATGGGCCCAGAAGGTCTAGTTAGGCACATGGCTGGATGGGGCTAGGTGGTCAGGTTAACTTAGATTAACTATTTGAGACTACCCAGCTAAAGCTTAAGCTTTGAAATATTAAAATGTCTCTTTGTGGTTATTTGGGGAACTAGCTAGTTAAGGAATATCTGTCATTGTATTAATTTCCAGCATTAATAAATATATACAGAATAGTAATAATCTTTTTATACCTTGGTGACCATCACACAGTCCTGGCATCTCTAATATCCTGGGGTCTTCATGACAACTTCATCTGCAACGTCACTCATGGCCTCTTCTGGCTTTTCTTCATAAACATCGATCCTGCCGCATAGTATAAAGCCTCAGTTGCTTTTCATGACCCTCATACCCTCAGAAGCTTTACTTTGTCAGAGGCTCTTGTATAGTATATGCCAAGTTTTGCTGGCACCATGATGTACACCACCAAGACCACATCCTCTGCACACCTGACCCAGAGAAACTGCTTCTCCATTACAATGATGCTGATCTGCCATTCATTGTAACAGATTTTTTTTTTTTTTTGTCCCAGCTAACCAGCATTCATTGTTCCAGTGAAGCACAGAAGGGTTCACTTTCACAGATTTTTTTTTCTTTTTTTTTTTCTTTATTAGATATTTTCTTCATTTACATTTCACATGTTATCCAGAAATTTTCCCTTACCCTCCCGCGTCCACGCTCTGCTCCCCTACCCACCCCCTCCCACGTAATGGCCCTGGCATTCCCCTGTACTGGGGCATATAGAGTCTGTATGACCAAGGGGCCTCTCCTCCCAATGATGGCCAACTAGGCCATCTTCTTCCATATATGCAGCTAGAGACATGAGCGCAGGGGGAACTAGTTAGTTCATGTTATTCTTCCACCTAGAGGGTTGANTAAGTTTTTCTGTTTTTAAGAAAATTTCAGAAAGCCGGGTGTGGTGACGCACACCTTTAATCCCAGTACTTGGGAAGCAGAGGCAGACAGATTTCTGAGTTGGAGGCCAGCCTGGTCTACAAAGTGAGTTCCAGGACAGCCAGGGATAGACAGAGAAACCCTGTGTCAAAAAACCAAAAAAAAAAAAAAAAAAAAAAAAGGAAATTTCAAAATAGAAACCATTGAATTCGTTTTTTATTATTATTCTCATTTGTGAATTAAGGTTATTCAAGGTTAAAAAAAGAATGATACAACACACACACAGGGTTAGAAAGACATTAGCTCTCTTTCTCATTTCTCTTGTAATAACTAATTGAAACAAAAATGGTGTTAAATTTTTCTATTGTGTGGGCTAACACTCAAAATGTCAAGGAACATTAAGAAATAATAAATTATCATTTTATCTTTAGTGAAATTTGGATCTGTATGCAAAAGCTGAACAAATATGAAGAGTTAAATTGGAAGAGGAGGCAGTGCATAATTCTATCCAAGGGTGAGGATCACGTCAAGGCATCGGAATTCTGAGCTGCAGGGCATAAAGGACAGCTAAGTGAGAGAGGAGGAAGTAGGGAAGCAAGTGCAGGTGGGCACAAGTGTGGTCAGAATGAGGGAAGGGAGAGGATATTTGAAGAGGGTGAAGTGGAATGAAGAGAAACATTGAGGCACATGCTTTCCCCTTGGAGTGATGTCTGTGTGACCTAAAATATATCAGTTTTCAGTGAATCATTTGTATCTCAACATTGTTTTCATCATTAAGATTTGTTTAACCATTAATATTTTAATATGTAATTTCAGTTCTTAGCAACTACAAAATTATTGCTTGTTTTGCTTTACCTTTATGACACACTTATTTGTCTAACCAGCCGTGTTTTCGCGAGCCCTTACCTAAACCAACTGAGAAAGTATTTCTACTTGAATTTACTCTGTAAATAACTGCTCTGCTCTATAACACCAATGTATTTATGATGAGAGATGCCTGGTCAAAACCTAGCAAAGGCTTAACTTTTTCCCCCTTCCCTGCCTTCTCCCTCTTGCTCTGGCCCTGCTTGCTCTGGTCCATGTTTTTTTTTTTTTTTTTTTTTTTTTTTTTTTTTTTTTTTTTTTTTTTTTTTTTTTTTTTTTTTTTTTTTTTTTTTTTTTTTTTTTTTTTTTTTTTTTTTTTTTTTTTTTTTTTTTTTTTTTTTTTTTTTTTTTTTTTTTTTTTTTTTTTTTTTTTTTTTTTAATTAATTAATTTATTTATTTTTTTAATTTGTTTCTCATTATGGACAGTTGTGAGCCACCATGTGGCTGCTGGATAACCACCATGACCTCTGGAAGAGCCGTCAGTGCTCCTAACCACTGAGCCATCTCCTCAGCCCTAGGCTTTTTATTTTTTCCTTTTTAACACATCTGCAGATATACCAGTAGCCCTCAAAGATAATAAAATAGACAAGGCTGTATACCAATAGAGATGAGAACGTTAGAATTTGTGACACATATTTATAACATGTCACTCTTCCAATATTCCAAAACCATCTTGTTTCGATTTTCGTCCACATCCAGGGGTCTGGATGAAGGATGGTGACAATTTTGATGGAGGAAGGAAATAAGTAGTTGGTTTTGGCTATGCTGAGTTTCAGAGTGGGGAGCTAATCCTGGAACTGCTTTCCAGTCAATTGGACACATTTAAGCAGAATTTCAGGCATATGACAATGGGGCATATTTAAGTGAAAGTACATCGTAAGTAGGAGTGAGTCCATAGGAACAGAAAAAGGAGGAGCAGTGATAGCTAGTATTTGAGGTAGACATGAGTAAGAAGTCCAATATCGTTCTCAGCTTAGGGTTGTAAATAAGGCTGTAAGAATAGGCTGAGATGGGTGAGAAGCAGGCAAACAGAGCACTTGGCCAAGGAGGAGGTTGAGTGTATGAAGGAACAGTTGATCGTTACAACTAAATGCTCCAGAGAGGTCAGGGAAAATACACCAGCAACAGAAACAGATTGGGTTAAGACATTCTAGCAAATGAGAGATGGAGAGTGAATGCTAAACTGCTCTCATAGTGGCGAGGGATATGGAGAAGACACCTTGGAGATTTACAAGGGATGGCTGCAACCTTTTTTTTTTTTTTTTTGGAATAGTTGATTTAAAGGAGAAGCATAAAAGTATCGCAGGACTTTGCAGCTAATCTGTTCATGCATTCTGTCCATTTTGATTTGCCATTTGGAAAATTGATGCCTCCAAAGTGTTTTAAGATTCTGAAAGTGACCACAGAGTTAAAGTGAGATCATCAGGAGACCTCCTCCCTATTTAGTGCTGTTTCAGCTCTGAATACACAAAGGGGTCCATAAGGTGTTGTTGGAATGATAACTGCTGGTGTTCTTGTGATCCTCTCTCAACCGAAGACAAGTCCCCAAACAGACAAAGAATAGAGGCAGTGTGTGTGTGTGTGTGTGTGTGTGTGTGTGTGTGTGTGTGTGTGTGTTAGGGTAGGCATGTGTGTATAAATGTGTTCATAAAAACATGTCTTTCTTAGTACTACTTTGCTTCTCAATTGATACTCTATGGAATCTTACACATTTGTGTATTGAAACTTTCAGTTAACCAGATGCAACACTTCCTTGTGTCAACATTTATGGCTCTGCCCATAAGCTTTCAATAGTTTTGTTTTTGTAGTCTTACTATACTCTAACACAGAAGTTCAATAGCTCTGAAAAAGAGCTCTCCATGGTGAACTCCTTAAAGGCAGGGTTTTTTTTTAACTTTATGACTGTTATGTAAATGATGTCAAATGCAGTATGTTCAATGAGTGCTTGTTTATTTGTATTTAATAACCTCACTTCCTCATTCAGTTGTATGCAGTCATCCCACTTCCATGTTCAGCTGTATTTAATAAAACAGCCTGTGCTTCCCAGAATGCGGAGATTACTCCATCAAAGAACCCAGTCCAGCTAATCCCAGTGTTTCTGGGTATCTGTGTGTTTCTCATTTCTTCATCCCTTCACTGTCCCAGTCAGGCCAAGTCCCTGGAGTTATTCAAGCATGTAGAAGGACCGTGTATGGAGGCAATGAAGGAAGTGGTAAAAGGCATTGGTCATGGTCCTTCAGTACCTTGGTTTTATATATTTTTATATTGTTTGAATTGTCTACTCAGGGGCAAAGGGCTATACCAAAATTTCTACACTGATTCCAAAGAGTTTCATAGAAGATGATATATCAGTCCTTAGCATGGCTCTGAATGTAATATACAAATATGTGTTATTTCAAGACACATGCATAGGACTGTCATGGAATTTACCCTATGTTATGAGAATAAACCCCCCCCCTCTCTCTCCAGATGTTGTACAGCATCTCATAACATGTAATGTCATGAATTCCCAGTACTGCGAGATTCTAGCATTCTCATTGTATTCTCTCAAGCCTGATATTGTTGTGTAAACCCAAGTTTATTGCTAAAGGAATATTAAGGAACACATTAAGTAGAATCACACAGATGTCTCACAGCTGAGTTACCTCCACACATGAGGTTGTCCACTGCAGACACTTTCTTTCTTTCTTTAAAGCCCTTTACTTTCTCCATTCTCCTCCCCTCTCCTCTACTTATATAAGACTAAATTTCCAGAGCAGCAATCGTAGAGTTCCTAGCTACTAGCTCAAGGTGTCTAGCTAAGATTGATTACACATCTTCATAAGTAGAAACACATCTCCCTGGCTTGCTTTGCAGCCTACCCAGAGAACACTCTGGCTTTGGTCTTTCACAGACCAAGAAAACGGTCTTTGTTACCTTCCTGTGAAGTCACAGAGACCGACAGAAATCCAGGCTACAGAGACTGTAAGAACAAAGAGGAAACAGAGACTAGGGAACCAAGCATCCATCCAGCAAAGACATACTCAGAGATCAGCACCTATATCTAGGCCATCCCAAACCAAATGCCTACACAGCAGTGTAAGAACACAACCAACAGCCAGGGCAGCATGGCACCACCTGGGCTTAGCTATCCTATGACAGCAAGACTTGAATATTCTATCATAGCTGAACCCCAAGAAAATGGGCCTTAAAACCAACTTTAGGGAGATGATAAAAGTCATTTTCTTAGTTAGGGTTTCCATTACTTAGAAGAGACACCATGACCAAGGCAACTCTAATAAGGAACAACATTTAATTGGGGCTGGCTCAGAGGTTCAGTCCGTTATCATCATGGCAAGAAGCATGGCAGTGTTCATGCTGACACGATGCAGGAGAAGGAGCCAAAAGTTCTACATCATGATACGAAGGCAGTCAGGAGAAGATTTACATCCTCAGGTAGCTAGGAGGAAGCTCTCTTTGCCCACCCCCACAGTGACACACTTCCACCAACAAGGCCACACCTTCTAACAGTACTACACCCTGGCCTAAACATATTCAAACCACCATAGTTCTTAAAGAGGAAATGAAAAAAAAAAAAAAAAAAAAAAAAAAAAAAAAAAAAAAAAAAAAAAAAAAAAAAAAAAAAAAAAAAAAAAAAAAAAAAAAAAAAAAAAAAAAAAAAAAAAAAAAAAAAAA
>LR749508.1:1476040-1561807 GCA_902729485.2 Mus minutoides
TTCCCACAGTCAGCAGCCTTTAAAATTGGCTTATGATTCTGCTAGAGAAAATGCTGAAAAATCCCTTGCTGATTGTATGTGGCATGGACCCACATAAAAGTACGCCACATCACATTTTATTTTTGAACAGTGTTTCTTATAAGCCTGAAATTACATCGGACTTGGGAAAACTATCTAGAGATGAACCAATTTAGGGGTTCGTAGTACATTCTTTTCTATGGGCTCTAACACTATGTAAGACCTTGATCCCTACTCCATGAAAAGAGGACACAAATTCAGGAAAGAGGATGTTGGGTTTCAGCACAAATGGCCAAATGGGACATACAATCAGCAGGAAACTTAATGAACCAAACAGAGGCTTGTGGCAGCCAGTAGAAGTAATGGTCACTAACAGAAGGTTGCTGTTTAGAATGAGGAAGGTGACAGCCATCGTCCACCAAGACCTAGGAAACTGTATTATATTCTGCATATGAAATTGTTGAAGGAATAGAGAAAAATAAGAAAGTTTAAGGCAACAGAGTATTTTAAATCTCTGCTGAGAAATATATTCACATAATTAATGAATTCTGTCAACTCAGGTTCATATTTTTAATTAAAATTTTAAAACCTGAAGGCTGAGGAGATGGCTAATTAGGTTAAAGCACTCCTGAGGAAGCCTGATACCCTGAGTTCGAACTCCCAGTACCTATGTAAAATAATCTGGTTAGTGTGTAGGTCTGTAATCCTGGCATTCTGGGACACAGAGACACAGTGAACAATTCACTGAGACATACTGGCTGCCAGCTTAGCTATAGGCTCAGTGAGAGACCCTGCCTCAAGGGTATAAGGCAGAGCCAGTAGAAGATACACAACCAAAGTCCTCTCCTACAAGTAAGTGTGTGTATACACTACACTCACACAAACACAAGTAAATAAGTAAGCACATTTAAAGAAAATAAAGGTTTCAAACTATGTGTAGAAAGCTACACACAGACAAAGTCAGTGGGAACCTAAGAAGATCTGGGATGTACATCTTCTGCAGGGGTGTGTATCTGCTGCAGTATATCTGGGGCAGGGGATGTGTAGCATCTGTAGGGGTGTGTGGTTGATGCAAGGGTGTGTAGCTAATACAGGGGTGATTGTGGCTGCTGTTAGGTGGTATGCCCTGTGAATATGATCATTGGAGTCTAAAAATAATGTAGAGAAGATTCACAAGTGTTTGATATTTTTACTGTCCAGTACCTGTTCATTGCTCAGGTTTTCCTAACCAACATCAGGTTGTAGATCAGCCAAATTAACAAGACCTCAATTCTCAGGAAAGATGATATGTTGGTGTTCTGCAGAGGAGCAGAACTATAGAGCAAGGTCAGTTGCTATATACTTCATTCCCTTCTTGATGCACAGTTGTTCAAATTTGTCTAAGTCTCTTTGGATAACTCAATAAGTAGTAAGATCATCAAAACTTATATCAATCTTTGACCTCATAGTTTCACTTTGAACAGTACAAAGATTTTAAATTACAGGGACATCTAGTACATATTATTTGTAAGAGTAAGAATTGAAGAAATGCTTTTCAATCAACTGATTTTCCTACAGCATTTTCTCTGAAACAAGGTTCGGAGGAACCAGCGAACAAAACGTTTTCCTGCTTTCCTGAAACTACTGTCCATGGGGAAGGATAAAATAATGTAAATGTCATAATTGGTTAATTACACAACACAGTTTCTTGGAAAGGTAATGTGTGCTGTCAAGAAAAATTGAAAAGCATGATGAAAGGAAAGGGGTTGGAGTTCACAGCTCTGGAGTGGCAAAGGGATGGTTCTTTGTGAAGACCATAGAACCAAAGAATTGATGAGGATCTTAGCCATGCAAACCAACTGAGTGGAAGTCATCATGTGAACTGATGACTGTCAGTCAGTAGAGAGTGAACAAATGATAATATAAAAGTTATTTTTAATGTGCAAAAATTTTAACAGTATAATATCCAGTGAAACAAAGCATAAAGTTTGATGCATCATGATTTATTATTGTGTACACACATATTCATCCTGTAGATATTTATTAAATACCTATTTGCTTACATTTTATAAACATTTCTATAGTATTTTTCCAGCACTATTATTCTACTAGGCACTACTCAATATTAATCCAAGGAAGTCCTCATTACCATATTTGAATATTAAAAGTATTTTGTTTATGTGTGTGTGTGTGTGTGTGTGTGTGTGTGTGTGTGTGTGTGTGTGTGATATGAGTGAGTGCATGCCATGTGTGCAGATGTCTAGGGAGGTCATAAGAGAACATCATATCTCTGGGAATAAGAGAGACTTGTGCTTGACATGGATGCTTGGAAAGAAACTCCGGTCTTCTGCAGGAGCAGTAAGTGCTCTTAACCATCAAGCCATCTCTCCAGGCCTATACATCCTCATAATTTCATTAAAAGGTACTTTGACTGTATAAGTAGGAGCATTGCTAACTATTTATCCAAAGTCATGTGTTCATTATGTCAGAACATGAGCTTTTCTTTGTGCGTTTAACCTACGTTAGTTCTTCCTCGTCTCTGTGGAACAATATTTAAGTACTAGGAAGGAAACAGATACATAAATGTATATTTACACAACATTTCTAGAATGAAATTTGCCAGATGTCCATATTGATCTTCTCTTCTCTCCTCTCCTCTCCTCTCCTCTCCTCTCCTCTCCTCTCCTCTCCTCTCCCTCCCTTCCTTCCTTTCTTTCTTTAAAGATTTTATGTGGGTACACTGTCACTGTCTTCATACACATCAGAAGAGGGAATCAGATCCCATTACAGATGGTTTTGAGCCACCATGTGGTTGCTGGAAAGTGAACTCAGGACCTCCCACTGAGTCATCTCTCCAGCCTCGATTTTTCTTTTTGATTAGGTTTATAGATAACACTCATTGTTTTGCCTGCATTTCGATGTTATGGACATTTTCTATAATAAGGCCATACCTGATTTTTATGGTGCCTTTCACTGTGCCTATAAAAATAAGAACATAAATAAGGGATTTATTTCACTTGTCTAAGCACAGTCACCTGTTTTGGCATTTATTTTCTCCTTCTCAGAGATCCTGGGAGCTTAATAATCAATCTAATGTATAGAAGGAAAACTTGTAGAAGTTAGGCTCAGCTCCTACTTGTCTCTGGGTTTCTGTAGTCCTTTGGAAATTTTAGTGTCTTTTCTTAAAACACAGATAATTCAGAAATAGTCATCGGATTATCAGTTTATTAGCTTATAGGGGAATTCCCTGAAATTTTTTATCAATTCACAGTCTTATATAGTTACCTTAGGGATACCTTATTTCACACATCTTGGTGTGACAAAACACCATGGACACAGCAATTCTTTTTTTTTTTTTTATTAAAGATTTATTTATTATTATATCTAAGTACACTGTAGCTGTTCTTCAGACACACCAGAAGTGGGCATCAGATCTCATTACAGATGGTTGTGAGCCACCATGTGGTTGCTGGAATTTGAACTCAGGACCTTCGGAAGAGCAGTCAGTGCTCTTAACCACTGAGCCATCTCTCCAGCCCCGGACACAGCAATTCTTATAAAGGAAAATATTTAATTGGGGCTAGTTTATAGTTTAGAGGTTTAGTCCATTATCATCACAGCTGGAAGCATGGCAGAGTGCGGGCAGACATGATGCTGGAGAAGGATCTAAGAGTTCTATGTCTGGATTGGCAAGCAGCATGAAGTGTACTGAGAAGCACCTCCTCGAACAAAACCACACCTACTACCACAATGCCATACCTCATAATAGTGCCACTCCCCATGAGCCTACGGGGCCACTTTTATCCAAGTCATTCCACACACATTTGCAACTTTAGTTCTAAAGAATATGACTCATCTCCTGGCTTCTCTGTGCACCAGATATGTTCCTAGTGCACAGACATACGTGCAGGAAAAATGCCCATAGACATCAAATAAAAATAAAATGTTTAAGAATGAGAAAGGGAAGTGATTCACAAAAACCCCCAATAACTCCTTTGGAACAGCATACAGCTATCAGGTCTAGGCTGAGCAACTTTTTCTTGAAATCTAAGTCTGAGAACAAATAACATTCACCTTCAAAAACAGTCAGGTGTCTGGGCAGCGCTTCTTCATGAAGATGTTATTTGTTATTTTGCTGCCCCTGAAGAAGAAGAAGAAGAAGAAGATCTTCTTCTTCTTCTTCTTCTTCTTCTTCTCCTTCTCCTTCTCCTTCTCCTTCTCCTTCTCCTTCTCCTTCTCCTTCTCCTTCTCCTTCTCCTTCTCCTTCTTCTTCTTCTTCTTCTTCTTCTTCTTCTTCTTCTTCTTCTTCTTCTTCTTCTTCTTCTTCTTCTTCTTCTTCTTCAAGAAGAAGAAGAAGAAGAAGAAAATACAATGGCAAATCAACTCCATAATTCACAGATGGGCATTATTAACAACGTACACCATCTGGCAGTTTCCCTCTTTTTGACTAATTTGTCTTGCTAACGAGGTGCAGTTATGGCTCATGCTGCTGAGATATTGTGTGCTGTCAATGTGTATATACACTGCCTTTGAACACCACATGGCCTTAGCATCATTTTTTGAAAAGTTCCTTCCTCTGAGTTTCAGTTGTCCAGCCCTCGGTATCACTCTGCTTTTTACTGATGTACCCTCCTTCCATCTTCATGTTTAGGATGTTGGCATGTACTTGAGGGGTCCTTTCATTTTTAAATTACCATTAGAAATATCTATGGGATGCTAACATACTAAACATTGGAAAGACACAAAAGACTCAAAATTTCAAATTGCCTACTAGTTATACAATCCCAGAAGCTGCTATATGAAGCACATGGGAGAATTCAGGATGACATGGCCACATACCTGCTTGACCTTTCTAATCCAATTATTTTGCACAAGTTTGGAAGATCTTCTAAAGAGACCTGAATATGTCTTACTACAGTCTGGACTGTCTATTCTGAAGATAACCCCGTGCCATTAATCACCTCTTGCTTACTGTTCAGTACCTCCTTCAGTTTAACTAGGAAGGGGAAATCATATCACCCTCCAGTTCACGCTGTTGTAGAATTGAAAGTGTGCTCAATAAGTTTCTCATTATGGCTAGCCCTCTTACTCTTGCCTATTGACAGATTGTCAGATCTCTTTAAGAAATAAGGAATAGACATCCATCTCCAGGCAGCCTAAAGGAAGCACTAGCCTATTGATCCAAACCACATCAGATATAACCAGATCGTGGACTCAGATTGGGTTTTCATATCTGTACTCTGGCCTGCTCAGCTCTGCCTCTCTTGCTCTCTGTATCTCACTCATTCCTGTCAGTTTTCTGGTTTTTTTTGTTTGTTTTTGTTTTTGTTTTTGTTTTTGTTTTTGTTTTGTTTTGTTTTTCTGACATGAAAAGTAACTGATGAGCAACCTCCCATCTTGTAGCATGCCAGCTTAGCATCTCCAAAGAAAAATGAACCATTTCCCTCCAATGATCATGTTGCGATTAAAAGAAGTGACTCTTTTGGGCTTGATTCTGTCACTTATCTATCTCTTAGCAATTGTAGTGTCCACACTGTTATCATAAACTCCTTTAATTAGTCCTCTACCATTCCTCTTGCGGGAATTTGCCTGCATTTTTTAAAGAAAACGAACGTTTGCATATTAAGCATACATACACAGTGGCTATGATGGCTTGATGGCTTGACACACTGAGAATAAAAATGTGTGTGTGTGTGTGTGTGTGTGTGTGTGTGTGTGTGTGTGTGTGTGTATATATATATATATATATATATATATATATATATATATATATATATATAATAGGCAAATGACATGGCTCTTCTGGAGCAGTCATGATTTAAAATGATGTGTTTCATTGAATGGCAGAATACCCTGAGTCCATCATTTTCTCTGAGAAGTGAAGTTCCTTTATTCTTAGGCATGCAATTATTGACTCTCCTAAATGAATATTTTAATGGTTCTTCTATGATTTCATCAGCACACCTTTTTAGTTAAAAATGCACTAGAGCACAAATCCAAGAGAAACATGATCAATGATAAGATATTAAAATTTTAAGACACTATTTATGAAGAAAAAAATAGTTTGAAGGTTTTGGTGAGCTTTCAAACCTGGCTAGCAAGTATCCCTCGCCATATATAAATTTGTAAACTCTCAGAACTGACATTTAGGCTACTGTTTTCCTGGCATCCTGCAGAGGCTCATTAATTATGCTTTGAAATTTCACTTTAAAGACTATTACTTCATAGTGAGGGAGCTCATTATTTCTCATTGAAAGTAGTTCGTTGCCAAATGCTGCCATTTCGTAGGAGGCAAGGCAGACTTTAATTCAAACAGCAGCACAAGGCTCCGTTATGCCTTTCTGTTCCTATTGCCCCCAATCTGCTGTCCTTTCTTCTCCCTGCCAAAATAAACATTTCTCCCCACCAGGCATATCCTGAACACTTGGAACTTGTTGCAACTATGGGGACACCACACATTAATCTGTTCCGCCTTTGAGAACAGATGCCACACAGGCTCTGGGCACCCAGGCTGAACTCAAGGGGCTTTCAATGTTCAGAATAACTATGCACACTACAAGCACTCAAAAGACACTCATTTTTATTTGATTCACAGCTCTTGGCATGTTAATAACAAAAGAAAGACAACCCCTTTTCTCTCAATCCTCATCTACTGAAATACAATGCTCTTTTTTCAGTAAACTCCAAATAAACCTAACAAACAGACATGGCCAGGAAAACTGCAAGAGGCCATCACAAGGAATTGTCACAAAATGCCACCCAAAGCTCTGGTCCCAAGCAATTTTTGTTTTTACTTACTTAAATTTTATTTTTCTTTATTTTTTCATTGGATATTTTCTTTATTTACATTTCAAATGTTATCTATCCCCTTTCCCAGTTTCTCCTCCTAACCCCTTATCCCATTTCTCTCCCCCTTCTTCTATAACAGTGCTCCCCTACCCACCCATGTACTCCTGCCTCACTTCCCTAGCATTCCCCTACACAGGGACCTTCACAGGACCAACGGCCTCCCTTCCCATTGATGCCAGATTAGGCCATCCTCTACTACATATGCAGCTGGAGCCATGGGTCCCTCCATGTGTTCTCTTTGGTTGGTGGTTTAGTCCCTGGGAGCTCTGGGGTATCTGGTTGGTTGATATTGACACAAAACTCAGACACTATTGCTGATTCCAAGAAGTGCTTGCTGACAGGAGTCTGATATAGCTGTCTCCTGAGAAGCTTATAGAGCCTGACCAATACAGATTTGAATGCTCACATCCAACCATTGGACTGAGCATGGGGACCCCAGTGGAAGAGTTAGGGGAAAGGCTGAAGGAGCTGAAGGGTTTACAAGCCCATAGGAAGAGCGACTGTTCTTAAGGTCACTTGCTTAGGGGATACAAATTGGAAAGGAAGAAGTGAAAATATCACTATTTGCAGATGATATAATAGTATATATAAGCGACCCTAAAGATTCCACCAGAGAACTCCTAAACCTGATAAACAGCTTCAGCGCAGTAGCAGGATATAAAATTAACTCAAACAAATCAGTGGCCTTTCTCTACACAAAAGATAAACAGGATGAGAAAGAAATTAGGGAAACAACACCCTTCACAATAGTCACAAAAAAATATAAAATACCTTGGTGTGACGTTAACTAAGGAAGTGAAAGATCTGTATGACAAAGAAAGAAATTGAAGAAGATCTCAGAAGATGGAAAGATCTCCCATGCTCATGGATTGGCAGGATTGATATATTCAAAATGGCTATCCTGCCAAAAGCAATCTACAGATTCAATGCAATTGGGTAGTTTTATGGTTGAGTTAAGAAGTGACTCAATCTTTCCCGTTAAACGTTTAAGTAGACCTTATTGTTTTTTGGATCCTATCGTTTTTGATAGGAGTTGTTATTTTCTTGGAGACCACCTTAGTGGTACGGACTGGAGTTCGACATGATGTCTCGTTAACACTATTTTTGACGTACCATGACCATGTCACTGTCTGAGGTAGATGAATGGAATAGAATTGAAGACCTAGAAATGAACCCAAACACCTTTGGTAACCTTATCTTTGACAAGGAAGCTAAAACCATCCAGTGGAAAAAAAGACAGCATTTTCAACAAATAGTGCTGACACAACTGGAGGTCAACATGTAGAAGAATGCGAATTGATCCATTCTTATCTCCTTGTACAAAGCTCAAGTCTAAGTGGATCAAAGACCTCCACATAAAACCAGAGACACTGAAATTTATAGAGGAGAAAGTGGGGAAAACTCTCAAAGATATGGGCACTGGTATAAAATTCCTAAACAAAACTGTTTCCTAAATGGCCTGTGCTGTAAGATCACAAATTGACAAATGGGACCTTATAAAATTGCAAAGCTTCTGTAGGGCAAAAGATACTGTCAATAAGACAAAAAGGCCACCAATGGATTGGGAAAGAATTTTTACCAATCCTAAATCAGATAGGAGGCTAATATCCAGTATTTACAAAGAGCTCAAGAAGCTGAACTCCAGAAATTCAAATAACACCATTAAAAATGGGGTACAGAGCTAAACAAAGAATTCTCAACTGAGAAATACCAAAGGGCTGAGAAGCACTTGAAAAAATGCTCAGCATCCTTAATCATCAGGGAAATGCAGATCAAAACAACCCTGAGATTCCACCTCACACCAGTAAGAATGGCTAAGATCAAAAATTCAGATGACAGCAGATGCTGGCGAGGATGTGGAGAAAGAGAAACACTCCTCCATTGCTGGTGGGATTTCAAGCTTATACAACCAGTCTGGAAATCAGTCTGGCGGTTCCTCAGAAAACTGGACATAGTACTACCAATTGATCCAGAAATACCTCTCCTGGGCATATACTCAGAAGATGTTCCAACTGCTAATAAGAACACATGCTCCACTATGTTCATAGTAGCCTTATTTATAATAGCCAGAAGCTGGAACGAACCCAGATGTCCTTCAGCAGAGGAATGGATACAGAAAATGTGGTACATTTACACAATGGTGTACTACTCAGCTATTAAAAGCAATGAATTCATGAAATTCTTAGGCAAATGGATGGATCTGGAAGATATTATCCTGAGTGAGGTAACCCAATCACAAAAGAAGTCACTTGATATGCACTCACTGATAAGTGAATGTTAGACCAGAAGCTCAGAATATCCAAGATACAATTTGCAATACACATGAAACTAAAGAAGAAGGAAGACCAAATTGTGCATACTTCGATCTTTAGGAGGGGGAACAAATTACCCATGAAGGAGTTACAGAGACAAAGTGTGATGCAGAGACTGAAGGAATGACCATCCAGAGACTGTTCCACCTGGGGATCTCTCCCATATACAACCACCAAACCCAGACACTATTTGGAGGCCAACAAGAGCTTGCTGACTGGAGCCTGATATAGCTGTTTCCTGAGAGGCTCTGCCAGTGCCTGACTAATACAGAAATGGATGCTCACAGTCATCCATTGGACAGAGCACAGGGTCCCCAATGAAGGAGCTAGAGAAAGTACCCAAGGAGCTGAAGGTGTTTGCAGCCCCATAGGAGGAACAACAATATGAACTAACCAGTATCCCCATTGCTCCCTGGGATTAAATTGCCAATCAAAGAAAACACTTGGTGGGACTCATGGCTCTAGCTGCATATGTAGCAGAGGATGGCCTAGTAGGTCATCAATGGGAGGAGAGGCCCTTGGTCCTGTGAAGGTTCTATGCCTCAGTATAGAGAGATGCCAGGGCCAGGAAGCAGGAGTGGGTGGGTTGGGGAGCAGGGGCAGTGCGAGGGGGTATGGGATTTTCAAAGGGGAAACCAGGAAAGGGGATGACATTTGAAAGGTAAATAAAGAAAAGATCTAAAAAAAAAGTATAGAGACTGCTAAGAACACTTTCAGAGAAGATTTCTTTAAAGGGAAATATTGTAGAAACACATTTAAAATAAGAGAATATTTCTTGCCATCTTATGCCACAAAACAGTTAAGAATATATCTTTCCCCTTAAAGACTGCCCATTTTTTTCTTACTCATTTTCATTTTCTGAGGCTGAAGCAGGAATGTACCTCTTGGTAGGCAGGTGACACATCATGTTAGCCATTCAAGTGTTTTACTCACATAATCATTTTTTCCCAGCAATTTAAATGAATCACAGAGATGGATGGAATGAGATTTTCCTGAAGTGCTAAAGGAAGATAGTGAGAGGCTGAGTCACAGTTAATTTCTATAATCTGATAAGAATTTCACTCTCTCCATTTCGGTGATACTTGTGGAGTATGGAGACTAATGCTTGGCATCTTATCAGCCTGCTATAAAGGCTGCTTAAACTCCTAACTAATGAGTCTCTGAAATGTTTTTAATGAATGATGGGGCTGGGCTGGGGGGGGGAGGAGAGTATGAAATGCCCTCATGTTTATTCATTTTCTCTTAATTCTGGCTGATAGACCGACTAAAAGATTGGGCACTTAAATAATTAACTCATTTAAAGTGTGAATTATGTGCATGATTTGCCTGACATGCGACTTGTGAAGTGGAACACACAGTGAAACCCCTCAGTAAATCAGCTGAGGTAGGGAGAGAAGAAAGTTATTTTAGGTTTGCTTCATCTGAAAAGGATCACTTGGTACAAAGACATCACAAGCAGGGTCAGGTGCTCAGTTATCCAAAAGCTTTGGCAACCCTCTTGCATATAGAGCTAACATTAAGGAGTTTGAGTGTTGCAGGCGACATGGGACTATCCCATGTACTGAAATAAGAAGCAACTGCAGACAGTGTTTAACTGAGAGGACCTGGTTATGCCACCAGCAAACACAGTCTACAAAACATCCATATGGATGTTTATGCTTATGTACTTTGATGTGTTTCCAAATATTATTTGTTTTTCTCTTGACCTACTTAGCTGCTTGAAATATAACAGCATCCTTAGGTTGCAGGCAGGACAAAAAAGAAAAACAGAAAACAAACAAGCAACCCCCCCCCCAAAAAAAAAAAAAAAAAAACCAGACCATGGTCCTGCAGGGGACAGTTTACTTTTTTTATATAGAAGGCTGGGTATAAATTTCTCCATTTAGTTATGGAATAGCTGTATCTAGGGCCTGAGGTAGGCTGTAGAGTTATAAAGTAGTAGAGCATTAGGTTGGAATAGTCTTTGGAGAACATTCCATCTAAGATGCTAACTCTAATAACATCGCTGGCCTTTCTAGATTACAACCAAATGCAGAAGGGTTTTATATAACAGTGCTATCTGAAAAGCATCATATACTCGGTGATTTTCCTTGTGTTAAGATTTGTTTCTTGACTTTTCCAAGTCTGTTAACACTTATTAGCTCTTTTCGTTTTATTAGACTAGGGAGACTGGTTCATGGCAACATTCAAACTTTTCTAAAGCCATTTTTCTCGTAACAACCTGGAGGAGCCTAGAGATCTCTTCTCAGAAAAAAAAAATATTAAAGGCAGAGCATAAAATATTCCTGCATGTGATGGTTTACAAAGAAAACATACATTAAAATGTAGTAATATAGTTCTGAGAAATTCATGCTCTAAGTAATTTATGTGCCTTTGTTAAGCCCATACACAATAACGTCTAGGAAAATAATGAGGCGTCTAGACCATTTTTCCTTAAGCTTTCAATTTCATGATTTGATGTGAAGATATCTTTGAATTATTTTGTGACTAAAGTATACTTTTAAAAAATCTCACACAGTAATGATACATATAAATGCCTTAGTTTTTTTTTGTTTTTCCAGTTGCTGTGATGAATTACTTCTGACAAAAGCAACTTATGGAAAGGAAGAATTTATTTTGGCTCACAGTTTGAGGTTCAGTCCATCACGATGGGGAGAGCAGTGCTGCAGGAGATTCAAGTAGCTGCTCATAGTTCATCCATAATCAGGAGGAAGCAGAGAGCAGGGAGTGCCTGTTCTTTTCCACACAGTTCAGACTTCCAGCTCAGGAGAGGTACCACCCACATCAGGCACAGCATCCTACTTTAACATAATGCACATATAATATATAATATAATATTTATAAAATATAAATATCTTAATAATATGATGGCCCGCATAGGCGTGGCCAGAGTCCCATTTCCCAGGTGTTTCTATATCTCATTACATTGGAAGTACTACTAATTATCATAAGAAAGAATGCTACTGCATTAGTTTTTAATAAGAAATGCAAAGCCGGGCAGTGGTGGTGCATGCCTTTAATCCCAGCACTTGGGAGGAAGAGGCAGGTAGATTTCTGAGTTCGAGGCCAGCCTGGTCTAAAGTGAGTTCCAGGACAGCCAGGGCTACACAGAGGAACCCTGTCACAAACAAACAAACAACAAACAAAAGAAAACAAAAGAAATAGAAATATGAAACAGATCATTTCTTACTTTTTCTTTTACTGCACTCTCTTCTTACTAGGTCAGATTCTAAAGAAGTTAAGACACAAGGAACTTGCTTCATAATCAAGGAATTCTTTCAAGATGCTAAGTCCCATGATTTAAATGACCTGAAATTTTCATCTTTGTAGGCGGAGAGACAAGAACAAGAGTACCTGTTTGGGTGTGCTCAGCGCCCGTCCACTTTGGGGGCAAACAGCAATTCACAACTTGCCCCTCTGCTGTGTTGGTGCTTGCCTCCTAGACTGTGGACAATCCGGCATATTTCTGTGTTGTCCGACCTTATACTATCCTAGAGAACACCACTTCTGCTCAAGCCACTCCGGGACAAACCCGATAGAGACATTTCCAAGTCAGTGGATTCTCTCAGCCAATACACAGTCTCCACAGCAGCAAATACTCAATGTCTCAAGCTTCTGTGTCATGTGACATTTTGTTCTGCATCCCAGGTAAACTACTTCCAGTGTGGTGCCTTTTCTTCTGATAGTATCACCTCCAAAGCTTATATAAATGCCATTATGCCCTGAATTCACTTGTCAGAAACCCAAAACTTCTTCCCCACTGTTTCTAAGTGTTATGTTCTCCTACTGTGATGCCAGAGAAGCTGCCTCAAGCATACCAAGCCTAATACAGATATCATGGGTGGACACCCTGGCGCTTTGGTTCTAAATGGGTCTGTCTATTAAGAGGAAAGAGGATAATAGAATAAATTAGAGACACCGAATACAGAAGAGTAAAGAGGGCTTCCCACAAAGGAATAAAGGCTAATGAGTAGATTTCATGAGTCAGTTGAGGTATCATGGAAACAATTAATTTGCAGCCCACACCTAGAAGGAGAAAAAAAACATGTTTATTAAGCTAAATGTCACATCTGCAGGTAGGACCATGGTTAGGGTGAAGACCTCGAATTAGCTATGAGTTTGGAACTTAATGTGTTTCTTCTTGAATCACTCAGTGCAAGATTGGCTCTTAAAAGTCGTGCTATAATCTCAACCCTGGTCTACAGTGTGTGCTGAGTGTTGTACTTACCATTTGATTAGGACTGATACAAGACACAGCCATTACTCTCCTCTTGGTTTTGTTTATACAGCACAGATGGTCACAGTGCCCTCAGTCTTTACTGTCTTTTGCCTCTTTGATACAACATGAGTTTTTTTTCCCCCGTTATTCCTTTTATTTTTATTATTTTAACATAAGTATATTTTCCCTTCCCCTTCCTCCCTCCAAACCTTTCCATATAACTCTCCTTGATTCCTTACAAATTCATGTTTTTTCATTTTATATATATATATATATATATATATATATATATATATATATATATATATGTGTGTGTGTGTGTGTGTGTGTGTGTGTGTGTGTGTGTCTATATGTATGTGTATACACATATCTATTCCTATACATAACTGGCCCAACTTATATATCTTACTTGTATTATGATTTTTAATTAGATTTTTTCTTTATTTACATTTCAAATGTTATTCCCTTTCCTAGTTTCCCCTCCCAAAATCCCCTATCCCCTCTCCTGTCCCCTGCTCCCCAACCCACCCACTCCTGCTTCCTGGCCCTGGCATTCCACTATACTGATGCATAGAATCTTCACAGGACCAAGGGCCTCTCCTCCCATTGATGACCTACTAGGCCATCCTTTGCTACATATGCAGCTAGAGTCATGAGTCCCTCCATGTGTTTTCTTTGGTTGGTGGTTTAGTCCCAGGGAGCTTTGGGGTTACTGGTTAGTTCATATTGTTGTTCCTCCTATGGGGCTTCAAACCCCTTCAGCTCCTTGGGTACTTTCTCTAGCTCCTTCATTGGGGATCCTATGCTCTATCTAATGGATGACTGTGAGCATCCACTTCTGTATTAGTCAGGCACTGGCAGAGCATCTCAGGAGACAGCAATGTATTATGTTTTAAGGGCTGACCATTTGGCACTCAATACCCAATTGGTATGCTCTTCCTTGGGGACAGTAATTTTTACTTCTCTCAGCATTTCTTGGTTGGCTGTAGTTCCTAATGTAGTGTGTGTTTCTCACCCCTTATCAATGAAACTTCTCTTTGCAACAGGAATCATCATAGAAAACTAGAAGCAATCAAAATGCAGAGTCATGGAGCCCATTTCCAGTGGATATATCTACAAAGTAACTAAGGCTCATGGAACTTTGGAGAAGAGGAAGCAGAGTATAAGAGCCAGAGGATCCCATAGTTTGGTGTGTGACTATGTCTCCTAGATTGTGCATTTAAAAAATATTACAAGTATGACTATATAAATATGAGCGATACAGCATGAGTTTTATTCAGGGTATAGGACAGAGATATGTGTTTATAAAAAGGCTCCTGTCTAATCCTGGGAGATGAATTCTAAAAGTTCTGAATCAAGAAAAGTCTAAATCCACGGTGGCGGTGTCACTCTCATGCCCCTTGTCAATGATTTGTGGCTTTAAGCAGGTGATGTAACCATGGTGAATAGGAACTAGGGAGCTCCTGGGAAAGTTTCCTTAATAAACAAAAGGAATACCCAAGAGGGAAGTCCCTGGAATAGCATAGCCCTAATTACAGATCGAGGGTAGCCCTGCTAAAATGCTGAACTAATTATTCATGAGCCTTGTCTATGGGTTTTCTAAAGGTGAGGTAAAAATTTCAGCTACTTTTTGTCAAGTTTTTGTTATTTGGTGCTCAAAGTATCGTCAACAGTAACGCAACCCAGAAATCTGAATTTGCAGAAGAATTTTGCCTGGGGATTCTGCCAGTTTCTTAATGCTTTAATTAAACAGCATAAAAATATCTCCTTTCATTTCAAATGTGGTTCAAGAACCAGCAAACAAGTTAGAAGACCTGCGATCTTATGAGTCTACATAATTCAAGCCTTGTGATGAGCTTCCACAGCCCCAGGCTTGATATTAATGAATGCAGAAAGGAGCCTCCAACCTCTTGTTATGGAGATGACATCTTACGACGTGGAGTGGGAAACATATGTGCTAAAACACATGTACTAATTAATCAGAGGGCCTGTGGTTTACAGTTTGAGAAAAAAAAAAAGAATAGGGGAGCTCATTCACGTTCCACTGAGAGACAGAGGGAGCCCTGATTTGAGAAAGCTTACCAAGAACATGAGGCACAGTAGTGAGAGTTCAGCTATTAAGAGCATACACATACTGCTTCTGCAGAGGACCCAAGTTCAACGCCCAACACCCAGATAGCTGGTCTCACATCTTCCCCTAAATCTAGCTCTAGGAGATTTGATCCTTCTTGGGGTCTCCAAGTGTATCTGCGCACTTCCACAACAGCGCGCTGTTATACACACACACACACACACACACACACACACACACACACACACACACTTATGAGCAAACAAAACAAAACAAATCAAAACAAAACAACAGACAGGACGTCTAATCAGCTACCCATGCACATGAAAAATGTACAGCTCACAAAGACTACTTTGAAAGAGGTATGAAGAAAACAGATCCCTGACTGACACATGCTGGATAATCTATGTTTTGTGACATGGTTTTTCCACTTCTCTGTGCTGGAACAGGAAATTGGGAGGATGTCACTGAGCTAGAAAACAGAAGGGCAGTGCTCTAGAAAATATGAATGCAGGCAGAACATCACAGAACACGACTATAATACCAGCACTTGTGAGGTTGAGGCATGATCAGTCTGCGACACAATAGTGAGATTCTGTCTCAAAAAATGAACACATGAATGAGGACAGGAAGGCAGACAGAAGCGTAAGAACAGAAAGCTGAAGGGCAGAGATGAACTGTAAGAAATGCACGGTGAGAGGAATCAGGAAGAGCCATGCTGTGTGCTGGTTGTCTAATCACACAACTGGCAATTTAAGATCACCCCTTGTCTTCCTCCACAGTCATCTTGAAAAGGAACTACTCTTGTGTCTCTGTTCCCAGATAAAGGGATCTTACCTGATTTGCCTCTCTAGAAGACTGAGACATTTCAAACTACTTGGCCACACCACTAC
This sequence comes from Mus minutoides, assembly GCA_902729485.2. Lineage (NCBI taxonomy): Eukaryota > Metazoa > Chordata > Mammalia > Rodentia > Muridae > Mus > Mus minutoides. The sequence goes on from LR749508.1 coordinate 1,492,382, forward strand.
AAGTAAAAATATCTTTTGAGTTCAGAAATTTTGAATATTTTGAGAAACACATACCCAAGCAAGATGACCTGTAGGGGAGCAAGGGGGTGCCTGGCATGATTAAGGAGAAGGGGAAGATGAGGTTCTGGAGGATCCAGATCACTGTGGATGTGGTCTTAATTTGCTTTGATTGGGAATGGCATTGTCATGAGATGGTGAGAGAGAAACATCACATGCTATGCATGTGCTGGCACTGAGGGTGCTGATAAAGGTGGCATTGCAAATAATTCAGACTCTGTAACATTCCACTTGTTCAGTAGACAGAAGGAGCAGATATCAAGCCTTGGAGGTACCATGATATCTATGTAGCACCATCCTGTCAGCTTCTCATGGTCTAGCATCTGTTAAAAGTGAGAGAGGCTTTTGCTGAGAAGCACAATCCAAGTACAGGAGGGGGCAGGTTTCTGCTTATATTCTCTGGGTCAGTGCCTCTTTCTGTAACTAAGCAGCCTTCATAATGTGCCACATATTTCTGGAAGAGCAAAACATGGCAGTCAGGAGAAATCCAGAATCACAGATTTCTTCAATCTTCGCCTACCAGGCCATGAGGTCTAGATACTTCACAGCAATCCAGAGTTCTGCTTGTCCCAATCTCATTTTCTTTCTCCATTCCCTGCTTTATCCTGTATTAGCCAGAAGTAGTGACATGAATATATGCATACTTGAAATCATGGTGCCATTCTAGATTCTCACCTCCTCATTATGCTGTCAATGTTCCCTCCTTAAACATTCTAACATCTATGAGTTCCCATGTGTGCTGGTACTGCAACTTCCCAATGCTGATTTTATTGCATCTAGTCCCTTTTAGTTGGTCTTTTCCTTATATACTAGTCCGCTTTTTAAAATTAATTAATTAATTAATTAATTAAATAATTAAATTTTTACACTCCATATTTTATTCTCCCCACCCCTGTCCACCCTTCGACTTTCCAAATCCCATACCTCCTCTCCATCCCCCCTATCTCTATGTGAATGTCCCAACCCCCACCCCAGCTGACCTCTAAACTCCCTGGGGCCTACAGTACCTTGAGGGTTAAGTGCATCATCTCTAAATGAACACAAACCTGGAAGTCCTCTACTGTATGTGTGTTTGGGTCTTCATATCGGCTGGTGTATGCTGCCTGTTTGGTGGTCCAGTGTCTGAGAGATCTCAGGTGTCCAGATTAATTGCGACTGCTGGTCCTCCTACAGGATCACCCTTCTCAGCTTCTTTCAGCCTTCCCTAATTCAACCACAGGGGTCAGCTGCTTCTGTCCATTGGTTGGGTGCAAATATCTGCATCTGACTCTTTCAGCTGCTTGTTGGGTCTTCCAGAGGGCACTCCTGATAGGTTCCTTTTTGTGAGTCCTCCATAGCCTCAGTCATAGTGTCAGGCCTTGGGGCCTCCCCTTGAGCTGGTTCCCTCTTTGGGCCTATCGCTGGAGGTCTATCTAGCCTAGTCCCTTTTAAGCTCACACTTTGCATTGTTTGAAGTGAAGTTTGTACCACCTTTTGACCTTTATCAGCAGCTGTAGGATGTATAACATTAAACCCATGCTCTTAACCTACAGAGTTCATGTCCCCTTCAACCACTGGTTTCAAGAATGTTTTTATTGTTACCTTTGTACTTTCTGCTTTGATTTTTCTAGTAAGCAATATTTAACAGCACTCAGTGCTCAAAACACATAACATTGGCTGATGTCAACGGTCATTTTCCACATTTGCATGCTTCTCACTCTTTACCACCTTCCTAATGGTGTTCCCATCCTTTTGGAGCTCATTAGTAATTTTCCTCTACAACTCTGAGATGAGATTAAGTGCCACCACCCATCCTGTTCTGTTTCTGTGCTCCAAACAGAACCCTAATTATATCTCTGAGTTAACATTGAAATCATCTGTTTGTGCATTTGCCGACAGTATGAATGCAGACAGGTGAATTGTTTTTACAATTCTTTTTCTTCTTCTTCTTCTTCTTCTTCTTCTTCTTCTTCTTCTTCTTCTTCTTCTTCTTCTTCTTCTTCTTCTTCTTCTTCTTCTCCTTCCTCCTCTCCTCCCCCTCCCCTCCCCTCCCCTCCCCTCCCCTCCCCTCTCCTCTCCTCTCCTCTCCTCTCCTCTCCTCTCCTCCTCCTCCTCCTCCTCCTCCTCCTCCTTCCCTTCTCCTTCTCATATCCTTTTGCTTCTATGTACCAAACATACTTTTGGGACCTATGGACTAAACCACCATGTGAGGTATGCAGAAAATAGTTGTTTATTAAATTCTTATCTGTAAATTGAGCTCAACTATACAAAGATTATTCCCAGAGTGCTTTTATTTCATTTTGTTTGTTCACCTGAAAAGATAGCCAGAGCCTTGCCACATTGCAGAGTAAGTTTAAAGTTGATAGGAAAAACTTGAGGCCTGTATTAGTTTGCTTTTCTGTTAAAACACTTTGAACAAAAGCAACATAGTGGAGGAAAAGTTTTATGCTATATTTCCAAGTCACAATTCTTCTTGGGAAATTTCGGGTGGAAACTGTGGAGGAACGCTGCTTACTGGGTCACTGTCTAGTTCATGTTTAATTGCCATTTTATATTGTCCAGGCACACTTGCCCAGGTTTGGTAGCACCCACAATGGGCTGGCTCTTTTCACATCAAGGCAGTCTCTTACACACATGACCACGTGGCAATCTGGTCAAGGCATTTCTTTGGTGAAGACTTCCTCTTCCTTGCTACCTCTAAGTTTATGTTACACCAATGACAAAAACTTAACAGCACAAGTCCTTCACCAATGTTTTATATTTTTCTCTGAAAATGTCAAAGGTTGAATTTGTTATGTAGGATTGTTTGTAAGGCACATGGTTCTAGTGACTAAGTATCGGGGCTCATGTAGCAGATAACATACAACTCTTTTACTCTCCATGATGTCAAAGGTAGCGCTGAAGAATTGAGTTTTTTTTTTTTAGATGCATACTTAAATCCTGTGAAGTTTGTGTTATAGGCATAACGTTAAGGTGTTCTCATTCCATTTAGAAGGACTGATGTATGTTGATTTACTCCTGAGTAGTTTGTAGCACAAATAAAATATTGTATAGCAAACAATGATCCTTCACCTAGAGTGATGAGCATCTGTGGATCCAATAAGCACTAACTATTGATACTGTTACTTCCATCACAGAGAGTGGAAGTGTCCTAGAGATGGAAGACCCCATTTGTAGGCCCAACTCTACAGCTCATTAGCCATGTGCTCTCAGAAGAGCCAGATGGATTCTTTAGGCCTCAGTTTTTTTCTTCTGTAAAACTATGGGGATTGAATTTATGGTCCCAGAATTCTCTTGGTGTCAACTTTTATGTTTAGCACCAAAATAGTAAGAAAATTAATATTTAGATGATGGACCCTTGATCATAACTTTTTCTTATAAAATTTCTGTATTTCTATTTTTGTTTATATTTTACTAGTTCAAAAATACAGTAATATATGAAATTGGTATTAGTAGTCTTATTTACATGTCTAGTATAGTTGTCATGATATCAAGAGTGAACATAAAAATGANTTAGCACCAAAATAGTAAGAAAATTAATATTTAGATGATGGACCCTTGATCATAACTTTTTCTTATAAAATTTCTGTATTTCTATTTTTGTTTATATTTTACTAGTTCAAAAATACAGTAATATATGAAATTGGTATTAGTAGTCTTATTTACATGTCTAGTATAGTTGTCATGATATCAAGAGTGAACATAAAAATGATTTCATTTCTTGTCAAATGCATACTGGAACTTAGAAGTTATTACTCATATCACTTAGAATAGAGAATTTAGGGGCTATAGAGATGAAGTAACTTTTTAAAAATTAAATTTTAGCTTAGCATACAAAGTAATAGGCTTTGATGTGGAATCCTTTTTTTTTTTAAGTTTTTATTAGATATTTTCTTAATTTCCATTTCAAATGTTATCCCCTTTCCTGGTTTCCCCTCTGAAAACCCCCTCTCCTTGTTCCCTTCTCTCCTGCTCTTCTTAGTAGCCTCTTTTCTCCAGCTAGTTTCCGTTCTTTAACAGTTGGGTCCAATCTTGAAATAAATTTTAATGTACCTATATAAATTACAGAACCAAGATGTCAAACCTCATCTATAAAGTAACAGTCAACTGTAGGGCTTCTACTTAACCCACTTCAAGGAAATGAAAATACTCTGTGTGTGTGTGTGTGTGTGTGTGTGTGTGTGTGTGTGTGTGTAAACACAAAGCAAGTAGAACCTCAGAATAAAAAGGACTCATTTCAGGTAATTAGGTGGATCATTAAGAGCAGTCTTAAAAGGGCCATGATTAAAATGATTCCAGGAGGCTTCTCTATTCTACTGGTTAATTTTTAAAGATCTGCCAGTGTCCTAGCTGGCTGAATGTCCATTTGCCATCTGTTGTGAACAATCTCCATCTTTTGCTGTCTGTGTGCAATCACATAGTAGTATGCACAGTGTGGTATCGTCACTGTTGTGAGCTGAGATTCTACGGACCGCCAACCCATCGTCAATCTAGCTTTTCTCCCCACTGTTACCCAGTGTCAATAACAGATTTCCAGCAAAACTCGGCAGTTTTGGCCTTCTACCAATTCATGCTGCCTGACTTTAATTGCTTCTTAATCCTTTCATTAATCTCTTGTTGATCCTCTAACAGTCTGCACATGAGCTATTCCAAAACTGGTCTCACTCCCAGTTTCTGCTCTCACTCTTGCCTCAAATTTTGAAGTGGACAACCTCCTTCTTTTTCCAGAAGCAGAGACTGTGCATAATATATATTTATATAATACAACTTTCTCAATATGATCTTTTGTCCTTTGTGTTTTGGTTTAGATTTTTGTTTTGAGGCAGGGTCTCACTTTTTAGCTCTGGCTAGCTTCAAACTTGCTATGTAGACCAGATTGACCTCAAACTCACAGAGATCCACCTGCCTCTGCCTCCTGAGTACTGGGGATTAAAGGCACGTATTACCATGCTCAGCTTTGGGTTTTGTAACAGAATGAGAAGGATCTCAGTGTTAAGGCTGCTGCTTCCACTTGAGCACTGAGTGGTCATATTTAGTCACCTCTTTTTCTCTGCCTCCTTACTATCTTCCCTCTAGGGTCTTCCTCCTATGCTAGAAATCACCCAGTCCAGTACTATATTCCCATTAAACACCTCTTATTTCTCTGCCTTTCCCAAACTCAATGCCTACACATTTGTACCAGCCACCAATTTCACACCATATTGATTTTGTTGGTAGATAATCCTATTGAATCTCTTCTCATCAAATGTCTAACTGCCATTTTCCATGTCTAATGAATGACAATGATATCTCAAAATTCTTATTCACTTTCACATGTCTTAAACACTAACCTTGGATGATAATGCCATTTTTTAAAACCTTTTTCTCTTTCCTAAGATCGCAGAACTCTTTAGAGTTTTTGTTTCCAAATGCCACCCACATGCTCATTCCCTTCACGGTGAATGACTTAACTATTAGACGATAAGCTTGTGCTTCTTCTGTTTTAATTGTAAGTTGTCCAGATATTCTCTTATTTGTAGCACCATGGATTCATTCCATCTGAAACAAGTTTTATTCCTCTTAAAATTGTTCTATTTTCTTATAGATTGCATAATAGAACTGCACCACCAGCACCCTGCTTGCCCCAATTCCTCTTCAACTGAATCCAAAGATGAATCCAATCAAATACCATTTGTCTGATTACATGAATTTTTTATGTTGCATAAGAAATTAGTACAAATTTAGCTATTAAAGCAGTGCAGAGTCACTGTATCACCTTTCCTCTGTGCCAGGATTCTAGATACCCATTAATGACATCTTGTATGTGAGGTCTGCAAGATGACTGCAATATGGATGTTGGCTAAATGTTAAGTCTTATCTAACAGCTCAACAGGAAAATGATCTTAGAATTTTTACATTGGTGGAAGAATCTTCAATTTAAAATATGTTAGTTATATAAGTAATAGTTTGGGGTTAGCAGAGATTCTTCAGCCCTGGGCCGGTCTTCTAAGAGATTGACTGTTCACAGACCTATTTTCCACATTTTATCTATATTAGTTAAGAGAATAAGTTCCAGTCATCATTGCCAAAATCCTTTAGCCAGAAGATAGTCCTTGTTTATGTCACAGAATAGTAACTATGTTGGAAAGGGGCTATCTTATAATCTTGTCCACCACATTGTTCCTTCTAGGGAGTTTGGGCAAGGAAAAGGAATAAACATACTTATAGAGACAAGTTGAATAAACAAACAAAAAATTGAAATGGAATTCAATTTCTTCACTATCAGATACCATATTACCTTGATTTCAATTGCTGGGAACTCAAACATGAACCTTCAAGAAGAAACTAAAATAGAGACCCTGAAAAAGGTTGCCTACTGACTTACATGCTGTGGTTTGCTCTGCTTTCTTTCTTATACATTCTAGGGCCACATACACAGGAGTGGCACCACTCACAGTTAGCTGGACCACATCTATCATTAATAAAGTAATGCCCTACAATCCAACCTGGTAGAGGAAATTTCTCAACTCAAGTTCTCTCTTCCTAGGTGACTCTGATTTGTGTCAAGGCAACTAAGATCTACCCACAGAGATGCTAAATGGACTAAGATTTGCTTTATAAAAACAAATAAGAAAGAATAGGAGGTGAGAATAGTTCCTATCAGGGCTTCGGCAAGCATCTTCCTCAAATGGTCTCATTCTGTGCTTCATCCACCTGTTGTTCAGGCCCTAAAATTTTCATCTGTCATCATTGTTTTATCCAACTTTTACAGGTTGTGGATTTTGAAAGTTAGGAAGTGAACAAGGAATTTCTTGGACTTACTGGAAGAGAAGAGAGAAAGGAACCACGTAAGCATGAACCAGGTTTCTTAATGTAAGTTGAAGCAGACATAAAATTATTTAATAGAATATTGTGAAAATGTCTAAGTGATTATTTAAAGTATCTGTGCTTGTTTCATTGAAGATGGATGATGGTTTTTAGATCAGCATTCTCTAATGTCCTTATTTTGAGCAGAATTGATCTAATTCATACTCTCATAAAATAAACTCTCCAAGTCTATGATTATTACCCTTGTTTTTTTCTAAGTTTGGGTTCAGACTTCTTTTCTAAGCCGTTTACTCATTCACTGACAAAAGCACTGTAGAGTGTTTACCGCAGCCAGCTGCCATATTGTATGATAGAAAATACTAGATGACTTGGTGACTACTCTTTGTCCATTATAGCCTCAGTGTTCAAATAATTCAAATCCATTGCCTTTTCTCTTTCTTGTATCCTCAAGTTATGTGCTCAGAAACTTTCATCCACTACCTACCACCTACCATACTCAGAGATCTGCTTATTCATGTGTCATTCAGATGTTTCCTTCCAAATAACTAAGCTACTGGTTCTCAACCTGTGGGTCATGACCCCCAACAGGGATCCCATATCAGGTATCCTGCATGTCAGATATGTACATTACAATTTATACCAGTGGCAAAATTATAGTTATAAAGTACCAATGAAACAATTTTATGGTTTGGGATCACCACCACAACTTGAGGAACTGTATTAAAGGGCAGGAACACTAGGAAGATTGAGAACCACCGGGCTAAGCTATCTACCTCCATACATCTCCACCCTTCAGTGCTGCCACGTTAATTCAGGCAAACAGTTCTGCCTAGGTCCACTCTAGAAGTTTGCCCAGTGTTCTTGACATTATTCTTGCTTTCCTTCATAAGCCACAGCACAGTTCTAAGCCTCATTTGGTTATGCCTTGCTTAAAGGCTATCAGTAAACCTGTCAATTTATCATGTTATCCAGTGTCTTATGTGACTAGTTCCCTTTCAAGTGTAGCCAGAGCCCTATAAAATTGTTTGCAGTTCTTTGGCATTGTTATCCTTCCTGTCTCAAACTCTATGCATTCACAGTTTCTTTCATTTAGTTCATCCATCTTCCCCTAGTCCTGTCTTTCCCCATTCCCTTGAGTTTCAGTGTTGAGCTTCACAGGGCTATGGTATTGGGCTGTAAAATAGATATGATTGCCCCTAACACAACATCCCCATTTCCACAATTCAAAATTAAAACCTGTTGTTGATGTTTTGAGATGGAACAATGAAGAAATTCTAGAGAATGAGTTGCTATACATATTTGAGGAACAAATCCAGTACATTTGATATGGCTAAGCTGGTCTGATTCTTCTGATGTTGCCGTCACCTTGGCAACAGAACATAATTAAAGCATCATTCCAGTTGTCTATTTTCTCAGGACTTGACTTACTTTCTTAGAAATGAATGTTGTAGCTTTAATTTTTAAAAATCTTATTTTTAATGATGTTTCTTAAGCACGTTAACCTTCCTTATAGCCTACCATCCACCAGAGGTAATGGAAAAGAAAGGATACGGGGAAGTGAACCTGTTTAGAAAGGTTCTTTAGAACAATTCTCATCTGTGTTGTCTGGAAATCTACAGTTCAGTGCACAGGCTAGCAGTGGCAGCTCATCCACTCACAAACTCTTCACATATACACTGGCAGTCCAGTTTGGTAGAGTTCAGATAGTAAACATGAATCAGCAGCCTACCTAGTAGAGACAGCTAGCCCTCAGCTCCAGCATGAGTCAGCAGGCAGGACCAAGAAGAATTTCAGGAAAAGTTGTTAATCCTCTCTCAGTGAATTGAAGACTAGTGAAGAATCGAGACCAACAAGCACTGCAAAGTTTCCAACACTGTCCTATTTATATCCCTCCAAATAGCATGTGTCCTTCTTTCCTCAGCATGTGTCTTGCCTCAGCTGACATCACTCTGCCAATCAGCCTGAGTCCACAGAGAAACTACAACACACCACCAGATTTTTTTTGTGTGTTTCTTTCTATGGAGTTCTGACAAATACAGCTCAACAATGCAATGGTAAGGCTGACCAATGCAAGCATGTTGTTAGCAAAGAATATTTCATTATGTGTCCTTTCATGTGATTGCTTTAGCAGAACTTCCTCTCTCTAGTGTCCACTTCAGCTAAACGTTCCTTCATGTGTTTGCCCCAGCAAAACACCATCCAACCAACTTTCCAAAGAATTAAGTTTCTACTTCAGAACATAAATGAATATTTAGGTTTTCATTTTGTATCTATAAGTACATCAAATATATCTTTGGATATATGTTTCTTTTTTGCTATTTAAAAATATCTATTTTATTAAACAAGAGTTGAATCACATGTATAATATATCATAGCTAATTAAAATTACCTACATATAGATTTATTACATTTGCCTGTTTAATTGTGTTTTCCTGTAATTCTTTAAGTGATTTTTATATTTCCTCTTTAAGGGATTTTAACTATTTACCTGTGTTCTCCTGTATTTCTTTAAGGGAGTAATGTATGTCCTTCTTAAAGTCCTCTATCATCATCATGAGAAGTGATTTTTTATCTGAATCTTGCTTTTCCAGTGTGATGGTGTATCCAGGACTTGCTATGGTGGGAGAATTGGGTTCTGATGATGCCAAGTAACCTTGGTTTCTGTTGCTCATGTTCTTACACTTGCCCCCTGCAATCTGGTTATCGCCAGTGCTGCCTGACCTCACTATATCTGACGGGAGCCTGTCCTTTCTGTGTTCCTGGTTGTGCCAAAACTCCTCAGAGTTCAGTTGTCTCTGTAATCCTGTGCTTCTGGGATCCTGGGATCCTGAGATCCTGCCCAAGGTCTGCTCTGGGCACCAGCCCAGACTGGAAGGAAGCCATGCCACTAGGCATGTGGAGTTCCTGGGTGCCTGGGTCCTGCTGCTCCCAGTTACTTCCAGTGTTGGGGCAGATGTTTTGGATAAATGTTTCTTTTACAGAGAGAATCTCTTCCTCTTCCTACCCTTTTCCTCCTCCTTATCTTCCACTGCTTTCTCCTCCTATGTGTGGTGTGTAGTGTAGTGGAGGGGTCCTTGGGACTCAAGCACACTAGATATTTTGCTCATCATTGAACTAACCTACAAGCTCCAATTTTAGACAGTTCAAATATCTAGTTACTAATGTATCATCATTATTTACTGATTGATGCCCTCTGCAAGCATGTGAGGCACTCCAGGATACATTTGGTTTTATTTTTATCATGCTATTTTAAACATTTTCTTTTGTAAAATTTGAATTCATAAATAAGAGCATAGATTAATCATTTCTCCATGTTATGTATTTCTCTCCATCCACATGTGTTTTCTTTCAATACATCATTCCTAACAGCCTTCCTTGTCAGTCTCTCTCTTTTCTTTCACTTTCTCTTTCCTTCTCTTCTTAGTTCCTCTGTTATGTTCAGGTCATCAGTATTCAAAAGAAGCTTAGGTTCCACATAGGAGAGAAGACATATGTACCTTGAATTTCTATTTACTTTACTACACCTAACATCATGGCCTCTAGTTTCACCTATTCTGCTACAAATGTCCTGATTTTGTTCTTTTTTATGGTCATACAATACTTCTTTCTATCTATCTATCTATCTATCTATCTATCTATCTATCTATCTATCTTCATCATCATCATCATCGTCTATCTCTCTGTAATGTCACTTACCATAATTTCTTTATCCACAAATTCATGTCCTGACAAGCACTTGGGCCTATTCTGCAACTTATCCACTGGGAACCATGCCATAGTGAGCATGTCTATTCTATGTGTTGACTTCACTTTTGTTGAGTGGTATTGTGATCAGTCTTGGCTGCATCACCCTGTGATCCTGGCCAGTCACACTTGTGCATCTACCCATGAGCTATCTTGGATCCATGAATGGAAAACACACACACACACACACACACACACACACACACACACACACACCAGTCAGTTAATTTAAAATGTCTCGACTACCTCACAGTCTAGGTACTCCTCAACATTCCCCTGCAATCTCAGCCTCAAACCTGGCTGGTTGGCTTTAATTCCTGCAGTGACTGCATCCCCTTCTTGCTGCACAACTCTGTGTCCTGCTCATGGTTAGCCATTGGCCACTGGCATCTTTATTGATAGATCAAAAACCATTTGTGTACAAGGATCTTCATAATCTGGATATGCAGATTGTACCAATCTCCAACATAGTGGCAATCCTGGTCATATCATAGTTCAACCTCTGCTCTGACTTCTATATGTCTATCTCTAATAATTTATATACTGGCCAGCAGTGTGTGGTTGTTTCCTTCACTTTACATTATCTGCAGCTAAATTCACACAATTTGATGCAGATTGGTTTTGGCTATTCTGTGCTAAGACCTTTTCTTAATTATTGAGCCAAATCAATGAACAAAAATATAATATAAAGACTATATTCTTAATGATTTGCCTTTCTCTCCTCATGCTGACATCAATTTCCCTGAACTTGGTCATTGTCTCCTTGCTTTCATTACTTTTTCCAGCTCGTGCCAACTACAGGATTGTTCTATTTTTTATAAAATCAACATTTAAGGTTCTGTACCAAATGAAGCAAGATCATTTAGGATTTTTCTTTTTGTCTTGGCTTATTTGTCTTTCTGAATTGAACTCAGAATTTGTTTGTGTCATCATAAACGGTGCTTCTTTTGTTCTCTTTCTTCTCTTGGAAAAACAGGAGGAGCTGAGTAGTCTACATCTTCATCTGAAGGCCACTAGGAGAAGACTGACTTCCAGGTAACTAAGATGAAGGAGGTCTTAAAGCACACAACCACAGTGTCATTATATTTTTAATATTAAAATACATACCTATGCATATAGAGGTTAAGTTACCTATATGAGTCACACACTACTGATGCACAAAGCTCACCATGCCCTGGCCAGACTTATTTTCATTAGTTACCGATCACCAAATAATACTGTGTAACAAAGTGCCTAAGCTGAATAGCTATCTAGAAAATGAACAGTCTCCTCTATTTTAAATTCAGTGAAGTTGAAAGCTGAGCTCAACGAGGTCACTAGAATCCCCAGTGAGCCCTTCCAAACTCTGCAGCATATTATAAGCCATCATGACTTAGCAAAGGTCATGTGATTCTACTAGCCAGATGGAAAGGGGCTACATCTTTGGAATTAATAGTAGGGGAAGCATTGTCTTTCTAAGGACCGAAACTCCATAGTTTTCACCAGGCTTCAGGACACTCAGTGACTTAAGCTGCAGGTCACCTGCCTAGAGGCCAACCTAGTGCAGATACCCTCTTATTGGTGAAAGAAACGTCTCTGCTCCAGTAGCCAAACTGCTGCCCTAATGTAAATGACCTTCCCCAGCTCATAAGAAGTGAAGGTTGAGAGATAGGTTCTGGCTACTCAGATACACCTATTCCTCAACAGGGATCGTGTGTGTGTGTGTGTGTGTGTGTGTGTGTGTGTGTGTGTGTGTGTGTGTGATTTAAATGGAAACTTGTCCTCTCCTGCCCTGAAAGATATATAACATCTCCTTTTTTGCTTTCCTGTCAATATTCAGCTCTTTCTAGAACCATACACTGCTATGATAGACTCTGCCTCTGACTACATTGTGTTTTAAGCTAGAGATACAATAGGTAAGGATGCTGGGAGCTTGCTTAGGACAGCATTCTCAAGGTTTCCGTTCTTGTCCACTTCTTACATTTGTTTGTATTTCATTCAGTATTTATTGCTAAGGGAGAGGACTTAAATTTTTAATGGCTTGGGTTTCAAGGAATTTTTATTTTCAATCTTTAAGATTTATGTTTGTTTCCCTTAGTTGGAGTTGGAGCTAAATTAATTTTGCTTAGAAAAAACAATAAAACCCAGTGGCTCAAAAGAATAATCTCGTATTATTTATCATTAGTCTAAGAGTCAGCTGGACACTTAGTTTTGCTGACAGAGATGAAGCTCACTGATCCCAGCAGGTTCACTCACACATCTGTGAAAATCTGGCAAATGTGTGAGGGCTGCTGAGTCTAGGCTTAACTTACTTATCTCTGGCTGAGTACTGATGGTTTGGTTGTCATGATGGAAGGGATTCATTTGGCTATATGTCACCATCTAAACATTTGGCCTGGATTTGTTCACAAGCTAATGGTGGCTCTCAAGGCAGAGAGTGTAGAGCAAAAGAGATCACAGCCTCTGGAGTTCAGAACGGGCACACTGATCTTTCTGCAGTTGCTTCACTAAAGCAAAAATGACCAAGATTTAAGGAGGATGGAAGCAGATACTATCTCTGGGAAGGGAGGATATGTCACATAGTACATGAGTAGAGGGTCAGAAACTGCATCATTTTAGTAGTCAATCTGTCACAATTTTCTTATTTACAGGCTTTCTATCAGGTAGATAGAATGTTGAGACAGATTCTTGGGTGACAATGTTTAAATACATTTAACCGACTACCTCCTATATATATATATATTTCATAGATCCTTCCCAAAAAAGTAAAAATCAAAAGTCAACCATTTTGCTGTGATCATTTGCTTCCATGGAGAGACATAAAAAAATATTTATCCCAATGAAAAACCAAAGTGTAATTCCACTAGTGTTCCCCTTGGAGAGTCAATGAGTTTATTTAGTTTACTTGCAAGAGTATGGGTATATGATTACTGTTAAGAATGTTGGTAACACTAAAAAGCATTCACATTGGAAAGTCTATTCCCAGCATGGATGATGGTTCCTCTGTATCTATACAGATGGAACCCCCTTCAATTACCACCTCAAAGACCCCATGCAATTAGAGTAGAATTATATACAAATGGTTGGGAAGAATGGCTGAAATCTCAGGTGCAGGGCTAAAGACCCTCCCCATCTCTTCCTTCCATAAGGGTCAACAAGCCTCATCATAATGGACCTGCTAGTATGCACAACTGATTTGTTAAAGATGGTATTTGTTTTTACTCAAAGGACCCCTGTCTACAACACCATAGATTTTGTAAATTCTTTTAGAACAAAGAATTTGTTCTAAGAAAAACCTTCCCCATCTTATGCTCTATGGCATGTGGCAAGGCCACTGCATCCAACAGGCTCTCAGAATACTTGTTGGGTGAATTATATGAACTGACAAGGATAGGTCAAAGGAAATAGTGCTCAGATGTTCTTTCCTACCTATGTGGCTTGAAAGAAACAGGAAGGCATGAACTCAATGTTATCTGTATATTTACTTATTCACTTAAGAGAAAGAATTGAACAAAATTATAATTTAGATCAATTGCTAACAGTTAGTTGGTACTTCTAGTGAAGAAAGAAAACTGCTTTCTCCAGATAGTTAGAATTTTGACCACAACATCATAGGAATGAGACAAGAACAACCACCAAGGACATGACAGAAATCAGAGACTACCTGTTCTGTGTCTTTTGAAGAAGGAAAAATAGACAGAGCAAAAGGTATTTCATCCACACATGGGGAAAATAATCCTTCATTAAATAGGTTTATAGCTGCACTAAGTTAAATGATGAATAAAGTGTTGAACTGTCCTGTCTTTGAAAGCATTTAAATCAGTACTGAGTGTTTCTAACCATACAAGCACAGATTAGAAAAATACAGGTAAATTATAAAGATAATCTACCCTTGCACATAGAAATTGTCAGACAACCTTCTGCTAGAAAACTTGGCTATTAATGTGAGTTTTTCCTTCTTCCTTTGCCAACCAGGATGTTTTATACAAATGTGTGTACAAGTAGGTGTAAGGGAGAGAAAAGAGGAAAACTTCTTAACTCTTGATATTTGCCTTTTGCTTTGCAAATGTATTTCTGTCAACATTCAAAAGTTGGAAGGAAATGAGATAGATGTATATTTTAAAAGAAGGGACTTTGGAAAAATGGGGTAGAGGAACAGGCTTTAGTTAGGTTTTACTGTATTGATGTGCTCTCTGTTTGCTTTAGGAGATACTGTATTTCTTCCATGCTATTTTCTTTACAGGGAAAGGTAATTGGAATTGTTTCAATTAAATTTGAATATGAAGACTGATTTCAATGAAACATGGCACACTAAAGGAGGAAAGGAAAATCTCTCTCATGAACTATATAATTATTACAGGATAGGAACGCAATCCAAACAATCTAGGATCTGAGAGGAATAAAGGGGTGATATTGATATAAACTACTGTATTCATAAAAGTTCCTCTTCTGTTTTTTAATAACATAGACAGTCAGGTTGAGGTCTTATAACCTCAAATTTATATTTTGCTCAAGCAATCCAGATCTTATTACATTAGGCAAACACTATTCAAGAGAACAGTGGATCATGTAAATACCTCTAATATTATTCATGAATTTCACTCCTACTGTATGTTGAAAATATGCTACAGATACTCTGTTATAAATGACCTTTCTTTAGCTTCTAATATTGCTTTTCTTCACTTTTCCACTACATTTTAAAGAGGCTTTGATTTACCTCCCGACCGTGGGCATGGTGTTCTGTTCTCAGCCTTTGCTCCGTTTTTTTTTTTTTCTTTGCTGTGTTTACTGTTCTGCTTTTTGTCTCCCGTTGGCACCAATTCATATCCACAGTCAGGACTGCACATGAAAGTTAATACCTCTAGCTCTAGACAGCATGGGGATTTTAATGGAAGTGTGTTTTTAATCAGTCTGTAGTTTATGGCTACTACACAGTATGTCACCCACTGGCAGAAGAGAGAGCTTCAAATGTGTGTGCAACAGGACAGACTTGCTAAACAGTACAAGCTCATGTCACAGGGGAAGAATGGGATCTCAGAAGAATTCAAATAATATACAACATTAAAAACTAGATGAAACCACTTTAAGTCCTCATGTATTATATTAATATCTAAAGTCGTCCCTGTAAGTAGTGTTGGCCGCTTCCTATAATAATATTGAAGCAAGGTGAACACACATAAAAAAATTGGATCAGAAATGGGAGTAAAAATCTGAAAACAGGTTTAAAAGTTTCCTCGGGTAGTCTATAATAATGTGTCCATTCTAGGTATTTGTTTAGGTATTTAATGAACATGTATTGAGCATCTACAAGGTTCACGTTGCATAGAAGACAGGGCTGAAGAAAACAGTTTTTGGATCTCTTTTAGTAAATGGGAGAAGAAAAATGAAATCAGTAGGAAGTTACCCACTGGCAGATGTGATTTCAGGTACTTCGTTGTGTCTCATCATCCAGTGAAAAATAAGGAAATGAATGAAGGCCTTTCTGGAGGAGACTGTGCTTTATGAAGATGTATGCTTGGTATGTTTAGTGAGTGTTAGGGTACATTGTGTGAATGTATGTCTCTGTATATTCAAATGTTAATCCTGTACCAACAGAGAGCTAAATGCTGGCAGGATCTTGGCATTGTCATGGCTATTGTCCACTATCAAATTTTCTACTTGTAAATATTCATTCTTCCTCACCTGCCTAAGGCAATCTAGAATTGAATCTGAGTGGCTATAATGGAGAGCTGACAGCCAATAAATGGGGAAGAAGTGGCAGTCTGAACTGAGAGAGAGAGAGAGAGAGAGAGAGAGAGAGAGAGAGAGAGAGAGATTGGAGGTGAGAGATTCATTTAGTGGACATGGAGGTGAGCAGATAGACCAGGGCAGAGTAGAGTAGTGTTGGGGACAAAATAAAAGGCAGGAGGGGAGGGGGCCCGGGAAGCCTGGGGGAAGTGGTATAGGAAAAGATGCCCACTACCCTGCCAGAGATTCCCTATTCTCTGGTCAGTCAGACGTGGGAAGGTTGCTACTTACCCTATCCACTCATTCCTGGGTGGGCATTCCTCTATCCCACTCTTCAGGGGGTGGTCAAGGGGCAGCCCTGCCTGGGTACCCCCCTGGATCTACTTTGCTAAAGCCACCAGGATTGTGGGAGAGAGGGAATAGGGGAAGATGTTCCCAACACTAACCAGAGTGTGCAGCAGAACTTAAAGGAGCAGAGACTGTCTATTCTTTAAGAGCTTTATTATAGAAATGCAGGGGAAAGAGAGAAGGAAGAGAGAGAGAGAGAGAGAGAGAGAGAGAGAGAGAGAGAGAGAGAGAGGAGAGAAGAAGACAAAGAGAAAGAGAAGAGGGGAGAGAAGTAAGAGGTAGAGGACAAAGGAATAAGAGTAAGAGTAAGAGTAAGAGCAGAAGAGTAAGAGAGCAGGGAGGTGTGGGCTGAGCACCCTTTTTATGGTCTTCACTGTTGCTAGGTAACTGGGGAGGAGTTTAGCCTGAAGATCAGAAGCTTGGACCATTGCTTAAGTGACTACTGACCATGCTTCTCTTGTCGGGGCTGTGGGAGGTGGTACCTTAGACAGGGGCAGGAGTTCCAGGAGCATGAGAGAACACCTATCATGTTATGTAGGTGAATTATGACCATCGGGGTTCAGACCTCAGTTCAACTGGATACCAGCCTGCAATTCTTCACAGAGCAGAGCAGAGAAGTTGATCTAGCCATGTGACAGGAGGTAGTGCCAGGATTAGTTGGGACAGAGATGGTGGAAGATTGCCTTTGTGTCATTAATTATATTATGTGTGGGTCTGAATTAGTCCCATTATAAGTGAGGCATGGGGAACCCATTTAACAGGAGAGGATGAAGAAAGGAGGGTTGGGGAGAAACAGAAAAGGTGGGGACAGAGTAGTGCAGAGCGTTTAGCGAGAAATGGAGAAAGTTTATGCTGAGTTCCCGTGGTCTATGGAGAAGACTCAGCATCTCATTGAGTACATCTGAAGTCCTAAGCACAGAGAAAGATCTAATGTTACCATTGAAAATGTTTTTAACCGGGTAGCATTGAAAAGAATTAATCATAATCATATTGTTCCAACAAGTTGATAATTTTTCTTTGATAGGCAACTTCCCTACACTCTCCCAGCCCCTGTTAACCCCATTCTACTTTATGACTCAGAGATCTTAGGATAACTTGTCTAGATGGAACCAAGTAGTGTCTTTTTTTGTTCTTGGATTAATTCAGTGTGACATGAATTTCATATGTTGTCTTATTATGATATCTTTATGTTTTGGCTTCCATGTCTAGGGCCATAAGCCAAAAGAAGCAAAAGTGGAGCAGAGGTACTAGTTTGGATGCTGCTGCACTGTTGAAGATGGGATTAGAGTATTATGAAGTCTTTAGAGATGGAGACAAGTAGAAAGAATCTGGGAGATGATGAAGGTAAAGCTGATGTGAATTGCTAGTGTTCTGGGCATGCTATGTGAGGGAAAGGAGACGAGATGAGTTTTGATATACAGAGAATTTTTCCAAATCACATAAACCTTAATATTTATTCATCTCTATAGTGATTTTGCAAATGCCAAATAAACAATCATGTTTCCTAAAGCTCTGTAGAAGACAATAGCTTACTTTATGAGTCGGGGTTATTTTTTGAAGCTTAAGTTTTTAACACTGGAGATGTAGCTCGGTTGAAAGAGTGTTTGCTGTGCATTCATGATGTCTTGCATTTGATGGCCAGCATTTTGTACACTGGCAGGATAGTTCTTGCTTGTAACCTCAGCATTCTGGAGATAGAGGCCTGAAGATGAAAAGTTCAGGGTCGTTCTCAGCTATGCGTCCACTCTATGGATAGCCTGGGATCCAAACAAATCTTGTCTTGAACAAAACAAAATCAACACCAAAACAATCAGGACATAAGTGTTCTCATAAGTATTTTTACCCTGAATACAGAGATGGCTGTTGTAGAATCTAAAGTATGAGCATATCAAGGAGTATGAGAAATATGGCTGGATAGGCCACAGAGCTAAGGAACATTTTCTAAACAGAGGAAAAAAAATGATCTGTCTTCACTGTGAGTCAACTACAGGCTACATGATATTTTGAAATACTATAGGAGCTATATGCTGCTTCCTCTTTTTCCCTAATGAGGCCTGCTCATCATTCTTAGTGTTAGAAATGGGCTTGCCCAATGAGGTCCCAGGGAAACTACCTGAATAATTGGGAAGACCATGAGAAAAGAAGTTATTGTAAAAAAATAAGTTCTGTGTATATGTGTGTGGTCCATGTGAGTGTGTGCAATTGTGAGTGGGGATGTCTGGATTCCTTGGAATCAAAGGTAGTTGGGCGGCACATATTGTGGGTCCTGGGAACTAATTCAGGTCTTCTACAGGGCAGGGCATGTTCCTTAACCACTGAGCCACAGTCCCATCACCCAGACCCTTATTTAATCTCTTGATTTTTTAATTAAGCATTAGAAAGACAAAAAGAAAAAGAAACAAAATTCTATAGCCTGAACATTTTCTCAATACATAGAAGAACTGAGATCAGCAATTGAGGAATATCCTGCGTGCTAAAACTTATTAGTGCTTCAAACGCCACAAGGAAAACCTAGTTATCTATAACTTGAGGTTTATAATAGGAACTGATTATTGCAGTACTGCCACATCCCTTATGAGACTCCAAGGAGTGTAATGACAGGACACATGATCTTCTAAGATGTGCTTCTCAGCTTTGCATCCTGTCCTGGATTTTGCAGACTGACAAGAAGAGAAGTAGCAATGTATATATTGTGAGTAGATGCTGCCATTGTTCCCTCCCCTCCCTCTTCCCCTCCCTCTCCCTCTCTCTCCATTTCCCTCTTTTCCTCTTTCTTTCCCTCTTCCCCTCTTCTTTCCTTCCCTCCCTCCTTCTCTCCCTCCTTCCCTCCCTCTCTCCCTCTCATTCCCTCCCTCCCTCCCTCCTTCCCTCCCTCCCTCCCTCCCCACCACTCTCTCTCTGACACCCCTCCATCTTCTTGACCATTCTTAAAACATGTCAGGCAGGTTTTTTTTTTTTTTTTTTTTGTAATTAACTGAAAAGGCACGCAATTCAGTTTCACTTTGCTGAACCCAATCTGGAGGACTGACAGCACGCCTTTAATAGATTCCTTCAGTAGATAATTAAACCAGTTTAACGCAAGTACTGCATGAATTAACATTTGCACTCGGTATGAATATTCAGGGCGCCCAAGCTTTCTGGGCTGTGAGCTGTTTCTCTGGGATCTGCAGAAGTGCCTGTTTGGGGCTTGTAATGTATTGATTAGTGCCGAATGGCACAAATTAGAGGGTTGGGGCGTATCCCTAGAGTCAGAGTTGAGATGCTTACGGGTGGTACTTAGGTGTTTTTTTTTTTTTTTTCCTGTAAACTCTAACCCAGACATCAGATTGCCTGTGTTCACTAGTCATATGCTTGAATTTTGCTTGAAATTGTTTGCAGAAAACTACAGAGTTTCCTGGAATTCTGCCATCTGCCCACGCTCCACCCTCTGTGAGGTTTTTTATTTGTAAGATCAATCTCAGATATTATAAATATGATAACAATGGTTGAAGAAAGAAAGAGAGAGAGAGAGAGAGAGAGAGAGAGAGAGAGAGAGAAAGAAAGAAAGAAAGAAAGAAAGAAAGAAAGAAAGAAAGAAAGAGAAAGAAAGAAAGAAAGAAAGAAAGAAAGAAAGAAAGAAGGAAGAATCATCAGCTCATTGGAACTTGCCTTTTGTAGTGAGAAAAATTGTTTGGCACAGCTTGCTAATGTACTAAACAGCGGTGCGGAACTATATGTGGATCTGGAAATCTCCAAGAACTTTGTGCCATTAAAAAAAATCAACCTGAGATTATAAAAACTCAGATATGTGTGCTTTTGTAATAAATACTTGGGGAATGTGGAGGTGGCCAGGGAACGAGATTGGAGAGAATAAATCAAGTTAATATTTTGATGTCGTGACTTAAAGGAAAAAAAAAAAGTTTAATATCTTCTGGAAACAGAAAAGGTTTATACTGTGGATATTAAGTCATGAATTGTGAAAAGAGTGCTTGGGTCAGAACTGCTCTCAAACAGGAAGGAGCAGTGCGATCCCTAAGGATATCTCTGTTCCTGGACTGTAAGTGCTGGTAAAAATGGCACTTGCTTTATGGTCTTGTTGTAAGAATTTACTATATATAAAAGCCCTCAGGAGCACCACACAGTACTGAAGGATTGTTCTCCATATTGCTAATGTGTGTGTGTTCACATATTTAGTAGTGGTACATTAAAATGATCACTTCTAAATTAAATAAAACCACTGAGAATGAGCTCATAGTAAACACTTCCTGCTAAGAGGTGATAAGAACTCCCAGCAATGCAAAGATAAGGTCTTGCTCCTCCAGTCTGCAAGCTTCTCCCTCTCCACTCTTCCTCATCTGAGGACACAGTCACTTAGGAGGTTAATGTCAGATCTGGCTCACAGGTAGTTTTCTTATCCTGGACAATAGACGCATGATACTACTTTCTCTTCCCGTGATGGCCTATGTTTAACTCCTGCATTTGGTGGTGTAGCCAGGATATGTGAACAGCATATCCAGACTATGCGCTGTCACCAGGAAAACTGCTGCTGTGCCTCCTGATAGAGTGTTGCTTTGTGGTTAAGCATCCTAGATGCCGAAGGTAGGTTGTTCCTGCTAATTAGAGTTAAGTAAAGTAGTGGAGTATTTCCCCACCCATGACTTCTGCATCCTCAAACAGCCTGAGGTCTTTATATATTGCTTGATTTGTGGTTCTGCCACTTTCCATGATGGACTTTCCTAGACAATCAGGGGAAGGACCATTCTTTTTTATTATTGGTTATTTTATTTGTTTACATTTCAGATGTTGTCCCCCTTCCCAGTCTCCCCTCCACAAACCCTCCACAAATTCTCCCTCCTGTCCCTGCTTTCTTTTGCCTTTATGAGGGTGCTGCCTCACCCATCCACACACTCCCACCTCCCCTCACATTCCACTACACTGGGGCATCATCAAGCTGTCACAGGACTAAGGGCCTCCCTTCCTATTGATGGCAGATAAGGCCACCCTCTGCTACATATGTAACCATGGGTCCCTCCATGTATACTCTTTGTGTAGTGGTTTAGTTCCTGGGAGCTCTTGGGGCATCTGGTTGGTCAATATTGATCCTCCTATGGGAAGGGCTATTCTAAAAGAAGATTTAGTGTGCTGGAAGGGAAAACAGGTAACTCTACTCTCACCTCATGAGTATTAATACCGATGTTATTTTTTAAATTCATAATTTAGAACTCAGGGTGCTGCCATCCAGTTTAAGGGGGTCCCTTTGAAGCTCTCTTTAGAGTATTTCTTAGCTTTGCTGATTAAACTTCTGCTTAAATTCTCTATGTCCATTGTATGAATTCTTTCTATCAAGAAGACAAAATCCTATTTGAGATAGACGACTTATTTTATAAAAGGCGTTTGCTGCCAAGCTTGATGACCTGAGTTCGATCCTGAGGATCCATATGGTAAAAGAGAGAGCTGACTCACACAAGTTTAAGACTCCTTTGTGTCACAAATCTCTCTCTCTCTCTCTCTCTCTCTCTCTCACACACACACACACACACACACACACACACACAAATAAATGTAATTTAATAAAAAAGAAGATATAAACTAAGGGATCCTTGAAATAGGAGGAAAATGTATAAGAAGTTCTTGGGAATATTTGTGTTACTCTACCTAGTTTGTTATAAAGTCATATTAAGGAGTCTTCCTCTTCCTCTTCCTCTTCCTCTTCCTCCTCTCTTCTTCTTCTTCTTCTTCTTCTTCTTCTTCTTCTTCTTCTTCTTCTTCTTCTTCTTCTTCTTCTTCTTCTTCTTCTTCTTCTTCTTCTTCTTCTTCTGTGATTTCATAGAAATTGAACTAAGGTTGTACCCTTTAGCATGACACTTCACTGGGTATTATGGAGAGGGCTACAGTCTTTGAAAATGATAACTTTATGACTACGTTCTAGCATGCAAAATATCTGGCAGTGTAATCAACACAAGAAATCTAAAAAGTTGGAAGAACTAGGGTGCCCTGTTCTGTTGATAAAAACCATGTGTGTTCTCCTTCTGCTCCAGTTTCATTAACACTCAGTGTGAGAACAGACATTGTAATTGACAGCTGAGCCTTTTACTCATGATATGCCTTTCATATGGGCGTGTGGGATGTGATTATGTATCAAAAGTTGTCACTATAGTGCTTATGAGCACATTCCCTGTGTATGCCATCGCCTTCATAGCTCTCGTCTTGTCTTGTTCCCTTCTGCCATTTATGTTCCAAGGTACATACTCATTAATAAGTTAAACTAAGAAAAAAAAAACCCTTAAACCAAGTATTTTGCTAAAAATACCTTTTCCCTAAACTCATGTGGAAAATTTTATGGCTAATAATTTAGATTTTACAGAATATGTGACTAACTCCTGAATTAGCAATTATAGGAAAGTGTTATATAATCATATTCCAGTTCCATTTGAATTCCTACACTGTTTTATGTATTTTACTGTGAAAGATGAAGAGGGTGATTGCACGTGTTTGTTGTTCTTTTCCATATATGAGACCGAGTGTGTCCCGAGTAATGTGCAACTCAGCAAGCTTGCGTGTTTCCCACAATGCAAAGCGTTGGGAATCTTGAGTAGAGAGCATTAAACCTGACTGATAAGTGAACAAGGTGTTAGAAAAATCTGCTGTCATTTTCCATGCCTCAGCACGAGGTTCATTGTCCAGGTGTATTAGTTACTGTTCTTTAGAGTCACATGTATATATATATGTGTATATATATATATATATATATACATATATATATATATGTATATATATATATATATACATATATATATATGTGTGTGTGTGTGTGTGTGTGTGTGTGTGTGTGTGTATCTATCTATCTATCTATCTATCTATCTATCTATCTATCTATCTATCTAGGGGATTTATTGGAATGCTTATGGAAAGTCCAAGAAGCTAGTAATTGCTCAGTCCTATAAGGCTGGATGTCTCAGTGGGTCTTCTGTATGCTCTGGAACCCTGAAAAAGTAGGCTCCCATACCAGTAAAGGAATGGATGGTATTCTAGCAAGGTGAGGGCAAGCAAGCAAAGAACAAAAACTTCCTTCTTCTGTGTCCTTACATAGACTTCCAGCAGAGGTATGGTTTATATTAAAGGTATGTCTTCCCACCTCAAGATCTTCCTACCTCAAAATTCTGGACTAGATGTAGATTCACCAGCTTCAAACCAAGCAAAAGCAATCTCTCACAATTATACCTGCCTCCATTTCTGGATTACAGTTCATTTCAGATGTAGTCAAGTTGACAATCAGGACCTTTGCACTAGGTCAGCTCAGCCAAGGTATCTGTCCTTTCTGAATCTCACTAATATCATCAGTATAATGCATATACCTATGTCCAAAGGATGTTGAAGACCCAAAATGCCCTCTATCAAATGTCTTGTTTAATGCTTGGCCCATTGAAAGCATCCTACAAGTTATAGTTTCTTCTTTGGTCTCAGGTAATGGAATCTGAAAAAGATGAAGTTTGTACTTTTGTTTCTCTAGCATATTTTTACTAATCAAAAATTTAAAAATCTTTGTGTGTGCATGGAGATGGATGTACATACATGCGAGTGACCTTGCCCATACGTGTGCACGCAGGGGCCAAAAGTGCACATTGCCTGTCTTCCTCTGCCAGTCTTCTTATTCCCCTGAGACAGGGTTCCTCATCAAACTGGAAGCTTACTATGTTTTAGATAGGGTAGGTAGGTGACCAGTGAGTTCCCAGAACACATCTTACTTTATATCCTGATATTGGATTACAGGATCTCCCTGCCATATCACATTCATACACGGGTGTTGGGGAATAAAAACTCAGGAACTCTTTCTTGAAAACAAAACACTCTTATCCTTTGAGCCATCTCCCAGATTTAATGCTGAAGGGAGAAAATTAAAATTTGGTTGTATTGTTACAAAGGAGAGGAATACACATTAGTTCGACCTCTTTCACATGCTAATAAGAACCATAACATCTCTTCAATACTATTATTCTCATGAACTGATGGGAGAAACACATAACTTTTCCATAACATTTATTATGGCAAATAGCATTTCTAATATTTGAAATCAATGCAAAGGTAATTATTTAGGGGGTTGATTACAGATATTTAAGGCATACTGACAGTAGACTCTTTTCCCAGTTGACATTTCTAGGTGACGAGGTTTCTTTTTACTTTGTAACTGTAACTCTCTGCATTCTTAGAAATGATTAGACATTGCTTATGCCTGCTCTTTTGGAATGATGTTCACGATTTTAATATCTATGTGAAATCAGCACAGAATTTTTGATAATTCTGACAATCCAATATGAATAAGCTAATAAATAAGATCTTGCTCTACTTCCCCTGTGTATTTCATATACAAGCAGTCCCAAAATATTTCCAGTAATAGCAATAGTCAAACTGTCCTATTCCAACTCACTGTCCTGCCAAGACAATGACTCAGAGCATAGAGGAGTAATTCTGTTCCCTGGATGGTTTGCTGGACAAAGCGTAAAGACCGTAAGAACCATGACTGTCATTGTTAACTTTTCCCCCTGTGATATTTACCATTTTAACCTCATTTGAGGCTTTAAATGGATTCAGAATAGAAAAACCATTTCCATTGGCAGAGAAGAAAAGCTGCTCCTAATATGCAGAGAACACGCATGCCCACCCATTGTGTGAAATTGCTCTGACAAGGCTCTATTGGAAGCTTGCTGTGCCACAATAAAGTGAGCCGCATGCCCAATCTACCTGGACCAGACTGAACTGAGAGATGCTGGTTGGAAAGAGACCTCGGGAGACTTGGTTTAAACAGAGCCAGAAAAATCACACCTGTTTGAAATACTCATAATCGTGACTGAAGTCACTTTCTCTTAATTAACACACAGGCACCTGAAAGGTGTCGATTAAACAATCTGGCTGAGCAGCGATTGCTTTGATTTAGGCTGGGCTGAAAGTCGGGCTCTTTTTTATTCTTAGATATTAAGTAAAATGGATCCCTAGGGATCTAATCACATAGGAACAGAAAATTTCCCCCGTTTAGTAGCTTGAAGCAGAGACAACTGTCAGAAATTTCATTGCTGGTTGATGCTGGATCATTGTGTGTAGATGGAGCTTTACCACATTGTTTCTCACTAATCAGGCTTCATTGTTCCATTGAGAGACACTAGTAGCCTACACTCTCACAGCAAATCTCCCAATGGGGGATCCTATAATTGAGAACTGTCCACATCTCATGATGGGGAAGCTCAAGTGGAGTACTCAAGTCGTGAGGCCTGGGATTTGAATTTTTTCCCCATTTTTATTAGATATTTTCATCATTTACATTTCAGATGTTATCCCAAAAGTCCCCTATACCCTCCCCCATCCCCCGCCCTGCTCCCCTACCCACCCACTCCTACATCTTGGCCCTGGCGTTCCTCTGTACTGGGGCATATAAAGTCTGCATGACCAAGGCGCCTCTCTTCCCAATGACGGCCAACTAGGCCATCTTCTTCTATATATGCAGCTAACCTTGTTTTAGTTTTACTTTATTTGTATGTGTGTCTGTGCATTGCATGTGTTTCTGGTGCCCATAACTGGTCTTAAGAAGGCATTAGATCTCTGGGAACTGGAAATAATGATTATTGTGAGCCACGATTGTTGGTGTTGGGAATTAAACTTAGGGTCCTCTGGAAAAAGAGATATAGTTTTTAACTGCTAAGCCATCTCTCCATCACTGGTATTTGCTTATTCACCTCAAAGAACCTCATATATGTGTGAAATGTAGAGAAATTCTTTTTTCCATATTTATTTAACATCTATTATACATCTGGCATTCATCTTTGTATAAGGAAAACAATGCAAACCCAAGCTGTTTGCCCTTCAGGATCTTGACTAAGGTAGAAGGCCAAGTGAAGTAGAAGGTTCCAGGATCAGCATTGTGATGGGGTTAGTCTTTCATCTACTGTCCTTCGGGGAGGTGTTGGGATTTAGTTAGATGGTCTATGGCTTTAGAGGGTGCTGTCAGCATAGATGATATGCATATATATACATAGACTTATATGCTTTGTAGGTACTTTAGGTAGATTGCTAATAGTATGATTTTTTATAACCTACCCTTACTGATTATAAGCCCTCTTCCCCCCCTCACCCCACTCTTTCATTAAAGGCCCCTCATTTCCCCTTCAGATCACTTATACCCTGTTGCTTTCTTCTGTATTGTTGCCCAGCACATACAAAATGGTTTCTTTTACTTTCTCAGTTTCTGCAATTACTCTAGGTTATATACTCACATCTGAAGATATGAAATTAGGAATGTCAGGTGAGAGAAAAATACAAGATGCTTGCCTTTCTGGTCTGGGTTACATCACTCTCGGTGATCTTTTCTGATTCTGCCCATTTACACAATCCCTAACTGCATTCAGAGTGATTTTTTTCTTATTCTCACATGTAAGTGTAACCCTTACTCTACATCTGGGAAATTTCTCTTTGCAACAGAGAGAGACCAACAGAACACTAAAACTTACCAACACTCAGAGTGTGTAGCCCAGCTACAACACAGTTCCTGTACCTAAGGCGCAGGGAGTATGGAAGAAGAGGGGGGTGGGAAGATGACATGAGCCAAGAAACAGGGAGTTTGGGGTGAAATTATATCTCCTAGAAATGCCATGTGAGACTCATGAAGTCTCATAATATGGCTACCTGAATGAAGATGACATCAAAAGAAATGCTAATGTGGAAGAAGGAAAAACTCCGGAGGTCTCAGCCTTAGATGAAAAACTGCAGCTAAGGACTGCTGACAGCAGGGAAAATTGTCTTCCCCAAGGAAGAGCACATTGCTTGGTTATTTAATAAAAAAATAGTCATGAAAACATATACATACAAGCAATGTATGAATGTACACACACACACACACACACACACACACACACACACACACACCAATTTATAAAGAGATTTTCAAAGTAGTGTAAGAGGGGTCTATGGGAAGAGGCTAGAGCTGAGCAAGCCACCAGTCTGTTGGATTTGGGACACCGAGGCTGTACTGCTTTTGGTGGGGTGGAGGATGACCACCCAGGACACAGCACATCACAGGTATCATAGACTTGCAAAGTTATTACCGACATCCTCCAGTAGATGGCAGGTGTGCCCCTTAAGGAATGGTGCCTTTTCCTAATTCTTTCCTTCAAAGGCAACCTGTGCTGTGGTGGCTCTGGTGGCTGGCTGGATCCTACAGGAGTGGAGCTCCCCTGAAGGTCTTCATGTAGAAGATGAGGATACCCAGCCGTTTGTTTTATTACTACCTTTTAATATTTTAATGTGACCGTATTGATTGTAACATAAAAGAAATGACTCTCATTGAAAATATACAATTTAATGATTTTTCTTTAGTACTAAGGAGATGGACAACCTTCATCAAATCGTGTNATCCTACAGGAGTGGAGCTCCCCTGAAGGTCTTCATGTAGAAGATGAGGATACCCAGCCGTTTGTTTTATTACTACCTTTTAATATTTTAATGTGACCGTATTGATTGTAACATAAAAGAAATGACTCTCATTGAAAATATACAATTTAATGATTTTTCTTTAGTACTAAGGAGATGGACAACCTTCATCAAATCGTGTTTGGGATCAGTATCAATGTCTACTGCTACTTCAAGGCATAGGTAATCCTGGTCTCTTTGTTCCTCCTTCTCTCTGCTATGTTGCAGCACTGACATACTCTACCCAGCATCAGTGCCAGACTCCACACACTCAAGCACACCAGAAGAATACTGTCATACTTCTGATGATAGTCAATTCAGGGATTCCCATAGTTCCCCCAGGTTCAATTATTCTCTGGAATGATTTGCGAAATTCACTGAAAATATTATGATTTGGGTTTTAATATAAAGAAAGATCACACACAGGACACGATTTGATAAAACCTGGGTGCCTCATTTCCATGTTGTCTCCCTGTAGACTAAGTGGGCCTCACCCTCACTCCACATCAGAACGTTCACCTATTTGGAATCCTCCAGGCTTCAGTGTTCAGAGATTTCCTTTTGAATTATGGCTGATTACATCACTGATCATGTAACTGAACTCAATCTTCAGCCCTTTCCTGACCATCTGTCCTATTATACCAATTAATGACACAGGCATCGCGGCCATTGCCATAAACTACCACCACTATAAGCATCATCTATAGCCACGTCTATCACCACCTCCAGCATCAGCACCACCACCGCCGCCGCCACCACCATAATTATCACTACCACCATGATCTCCCCAGTAGATTAGAATGGGTTGTAGTAATCACTAAGCAAGAAGAAGTAGAAGTGATTTCATTGAGCAGTATTTGGTGGATTTTTGGACCTGCTAGAAATGAAGGGACTGTGAGAGACCTAAGCAGAATGCTGGGATGGAGTGGACACATAAGGCATGGATATTGACTTGTGACCATTCCGTATGAGACACTAGCTTTGGCTGAAAACCACAGGACTGCTCGAAAGAATTCTGCAGAGATGTTAAAAAAAAAACTTGAGAGGTGAAACTGGAATCCTTGTGTCATACCACAGGGAGAACTTAACCCATATCAAAGTCTTCATACTCTCTCCATGGGTGCTCCAAAGAGAGCAAGCTACTGAGAAAGGGTTTGGGTTTCCAGGAACAAGTACAACCCCAATATCCCAGGAAGAACCTGTTCTCTAGTAAGGATCCCTGAGGTTGGGCAAGGGAGGAAAGGAATAGGGACTCCGAGCCTAGATATATCATAATTTCAAGTAGCAGCTAAGTCTTGTTTCTTTTTAGTAAAAACCAAACCATAATAAGTGTTATAATGTATGAGCATATGTGTGTGAGAGAGAGAACCCTGCAGTTACTCCATTCTTTAGAACATAGAGTTTTTCATAATTTGTTCCTATAATTTTTTGGCGTATGAATTATAATAACCTCCCAAAATATAATGAATCCTTTTGAAATTGGATGCCCACCATCCCATAATTCTATAACCTACAAGGCCATGTTCGTGGCTGAACCTTCAGCCAAAGCTAGGGTCTCATATGGAATGGTCACATGTCAACCATGTTGTGGCTGTACCATGTTTGTATAACACTTGACTCCCTTTACAAAGCCTCTATCCTTAGCATTGAAAAGAACTTGTAACTTGCCCTCTGCTATTTTGTCACTTCTTCATATCATTTATACGATTTAAAATGGTTTATTTAGTTATTTATTTTCCTGAAATGTACATTTTTTCATAATTAAGATCTTGGTCTATATTTTCCATGTAACTTTGCATTTCTGCTTAAATGACTGGTATCATTTTTTAGTCTATCTTTGTAGTATTTGATGAATGTAAGACAATTATAATTTGAATGAAGAATGGCAGATCTTAGGACATTTCTCCTGTCTCAGAGTACTATGTTGGGGGCAAGGTCTATGCAGGCTAAGGACAATGGTTCTGTTCCCTGATCTGGTTAGCTTGACACAATCTAGTCACCTGGGAAGAGGGCACTTCAGCTGAAGAGTTATGTAGATCTGATTGGCCTACTGACATGTCTGTGGACATTTTCCTGAATGCTAGTTGATGTGGGAGGGATCAGCTCCCCGTAGGGGAACTGGGCTGTATTTGAACTCAAGCTCTGCAGAAGTCAGAGATGGATCAAAAGAGCAGTTTCTGTTTATGGTACAGTTCTGCTCTGATTTCACTTAATGATGGAATGTGAACAGGAAGTATGAACCAAATAAATGCCCCCCCAGTTGCTCTCTTTCTTTCTTTCTTTCTTTCTTTCTTTCTTTCTTTCTTTCTTTCTTTCTTTCTTTCTTTCTTTCTCTCTCTCTCTCTCTCTCTCTCTCTTTTTCTTTCTTTCTTTCTTTTTATATAAGTACACTGTAGCTGTCTTCAGACACAGCAGAAGAGGGCATCAGATCCCATTACAGATGGTTTTGAGCCACCATGTGGTTGCTGGGAATTGAACTCAGGACATTTGGAAGAGCAGTCAGTGNTCCCTCCGTCCCTCCCTCATGTAAAGATACATGAGGCTTATTCAGTCTTGAGACATCTAAACTTCACTCCAGTGGACTTAGTAATAGCACAACAATAAAGAACACAACAGAGAAGCTAATCAAAGATCTGGCTGTTGCTGGGCGTGGTGGCGCACGCCTTTAATCCCAGCACTCAGGAGGCAGAGGCAGGTGGATTTCTAAGTTCAAGGCTAGCCTGGTCTACAAAGTGAGTTCCAGGACAGCCAGGGCTACACAGAGAAACCCTGTCTCAAAAACAAAAACAAAAACAAAAACAAAAACAAAAACAAAAACAAAACAAAACAAAAGATCTGGCTGTTTTGCTTGCACACATGTCTCCATGGAATCCTGTGCTCCTCTTTTTCTTTCGTGGTGAATCGGTCTGTGGGTAGCCTGACAACAGAACTGTATGACTGGTCCTTGTCTTCTCAGCAGCGACTTTCCACAGACAGAACGCAAGATGCCGAACGACTGCTCCTTGCTTTAGGCTCTCCTCGATTTGAGTTTAACTTCTCAGTTCAGGATGAAAAGCTAGGCGTTCCTTTGCTGTAATGACTCATGCATTTTCAGGGGGGTTTTCTCTTTCTGCATCACTAGGCACTTTGCATCCTGGCTGGAACTTGGTTTAATAACTAATCCGAGTACGGGAATCAGACAGAATGCTGTGATCGGCATACCTAATTTCTCCAGGTTTCATATATGTCTGTACTGAGAAGGGAAGAGGATGCCTTGAGGCGTTCTTTCTGTTTCATCATCTGGGGAGTTTGTGGGTTCGTATTCTCCTTACAAATTTAACTTCTCATTTTAGTGCCAAGTTTTACTCCCTTTGGTTGAAGTCATTATCCTCTAAGAAAACTGCCTGTTCTGTGAAGCTCAGGGAGACTGTTCTTCCAGGGGCAGGAAACAAGGCAGCTGGCAGAGTCAACCTTCTTCTTAGTATTTGGAATTTGTTACCTTTCTGTATAATAAGAAACACTGTAATCTCTAAGACCAGTGTCTTCCTTAGTCTAGCCATGTCCTCCCTTGCATGTAACATGCTGCATTTATTGCGTTGTAGCCAACTGGAACCCAGAGCCACCAAGGAGGCTAGCTCAGGGGTTCCTGACCCACCACCTGGTTCCTAAAGGCTCCTGGGTGCCTGTGTATGCTTGTGGCTGGCTGTGTGTGGTATGACCAAACCTGCTCATGGAAGCAGTGCTCAGGCCTGTCAATTTTAAGATGAATTTTGTAAGTCTCCCCCTTTTGTGTTTCACGGTGTCATATCAGTTTAAGAAAATAAAAATTGGAATTATTTAAAAATTAAAAGAAACACTGTAACCCAAACTTACTTTTTCAATAGACACAAACACTTTAAAATTTTCTCTTGGAGAAATTCATACAATATATTTTCACCATACTTACCTCAATTCTTCCAAGATCCACCATCTACCATCCCAATCTCACGTCCCCCTCTCCTTTTAAAATACCTCAATCAACTTCAATATGTGCTGCCCATATACTCCTAGGTAAAGGGCCATTCACTGGAGTGTGGTCCACTGTGGGACAGTTAAAGGCAGCCTGTTTTCTGGTCGAGCTAGGTTTAAAACCTCAGAGACCCAGCAGGGTCTGAAGGAAGTTTGCTACAGGATCCCAGACACTAGGCACCTGACAGGAGACCCCAGCTCCATAATTCTATGGCCATCAGTCAAGTAGGGCAACACCCCAAGTCCCTGTTATTCTGTCTGGACTCCACTCCCACAGTTACCTGGCAACACCCAGGTAGGCCCAGCCCACTATAAAAGGGTCTGTTTGCCCCCTCCTCCCTTCCTGCTTCCTGCTTGCTTCTCTCTTGCCCTTTTGCTCCCCCTTTCTCCACATTCCCTTCTCCCCTCTCTCCACATGACCATAGCTGGCTTCTACTTCTCTACTCTCTCCCTCTCTCTAACTTTCTACAGTAAAACCTTAAAACCATGGACTGTCTCTTCTCATAGGGATCGCTGTGCTAGAACAGTGGAGCAGGCCTCCCTAGACTCCAGCCACAGCTTCCACCAACCCAAGCCACCCACTGACCAAGACATGGACTCTCCTCCCTGCGAGGGACCCAGCCAGAGCTCTTTCCTCCTGCCCTCTTCCCTTCAGCCAGGCCAGATCCCACCCACACTCCATTCTCAACTCTTCCAAGACATCCAGTAGTGTCTGCTGGTGTCCAAAAGCTAGAACCTGCTGTCCCCAGTCCAGGCTGGCCCGGGGACCCTGACCCAATTCAGGCAGGTCCACAGGGACCTCAGACTGTGAATCCCCACCCCTGGATTGGGGTCCTGCGGCTTCTCACAGCCCGATGTCCGCCCAGTGGTGGTGTGGGGTGCACAGTCATACTCCCCCCATCCTGCCTCTCCCAGCAGCCTAAGCCCTGGGCTGGATGTAGGACCCCATTTTAACCCACAGTCCACCTATCTTAAAGATAATTGACTCAGCCTCTCCCAGAAGCCATCAATTAATTGTCCATAATTCTTCACTTAGGGGTGGGAGCTCATGAATCCCTCTCTACTCCATGATAGAGTAAGAGTGTTGACTGGCTTACTATTGTACAGGGAACTACAGCCATTCGGAATTTCATTCATGCTTTGATCCTTGGGTCCAAAAGACAGATATACTCTTGAATTCTAACCCTTTTCTGACATGGTCCTTGAACTGTGACAGGATATGTTTTGGAGGTCCTATTTGTGGCTGAACAATCTACTGACACGTGTTCTCTGCCCTCTGACCACTGTGCGTTTCTGTGGTAATCCTCATCTACCGCACCAGGAAATTTCTCTGATGATGTTTGAGAGCTTTATTAATCTACAGATAGAGAGTCATGAATTTAGAGGGCAGTTTAATACCTTTTAGCAGAATAATGCTAGTCGTTTCACCCATGGCGTGGGCCTTATGAGCCTTCCCACCAGTGCTTCTTGACCTGATTTAAAGTAGCAGGCATGTGCCTCCTATGGAGACTCTTAAATTAAAAACAAATAAATTTTACTTAGTGAGTGAGTGTGTGTGTGTGTGTGTGTGTGTGTGTGTGTGTGTGTGTGTGTGTATGTGTAAATGCATGTGCTTGCCATGGAATAATATTTTTGCATTTCTGGGGTTACAGTGTAGGAGGGCTTCTTGCATAGTAGCAAAGACCTTTTTCACTAAGCTAGAACCTTATTATTTTCTATTTTTTTATTTAGACAAAATCTTCTTATATAGTTCAGCATTGCTTTGCCTTTGCAATGCTCATATTCAGTTTTCTGAATATTGGAATGACAGGAGTGGATCATCATGTTAACCCCAGAGGTTTCCAATTTAAAAATCTTATTTTATTCTATTTTTTAACATGTGTGTCTTCCTTCAAGTGTAAGAAGGAAGTGTGTCTTCCTTCTTCAAGGGAGAGACTGGTCTCTCTGTTTGAGGATAATCTAGTCTACAGAGCAAGTTCCACTAAAGCCAAGGCTACATAAAGAAACTCTGTCTCAAACAAACAAAAAATTAATTTGTTAAAAACATCATACTCCAAGTATGTGTTGTGAAGGGTATTGTCTTCCTAATTTCTTTCTCAGCACTGTCTATTGCTTTTATAAAGGAAGGCCACTGATTTCTTTGAGTTAATTTTGTATCCAGCTACTTTGCTGAAAGTGTTTATCAGCCATAAGCATTCTCTGGTAGAATTTTTGAAGTCACTTATGCATACTACTATATCATCTGCGAATAGCAATATTTTGCCTTCTTCCTTTACAATTTGTATCTCCTTGATATCCTTAATTGTCTTATGGCTGTAGGTAGGACTTCAAGTACTGTTTGGAGAGGTAGAGATCGAGTGGACAGCTTTGTCTTGTCCCTGATTTTAGTGGAATTGCTTTAATTTTCTCTCTATTTAATTTGATGTTGGCTATTGGCTTACTGTATGTTGCTTTTGTTGTGTTTAGGTATGTGCCTTGTATCTATGATCTCTCTCCATGATTTTTAACATGAAGTAGTATTAGGTTTTGTCAAAGGATTTTTTAGGATCTAATGATAAGACCATGTGGTTTTTCCCAGTTTATTTATATGGTGGATTATTTTGATGGATTTTCATATCTTGCACCACCACTTCTTCATCTCTGGTGGGAGTGCAAACTTGTACAGCCATTCTGGAAATCAATCTGGCGGTTTCTCAGAAAATTGGGAATTGTTTTACCTCAAGACCCAGCTATACCACTCCTGGGCACTCAGAAGATGCTCCACCTACACACAAGACACTTGCTCAGCCATGTACATACCAGTTTTATTCATAATAGCCAGAAACAACCAGAAACAACCCAGATGTTCCAAGAATGGATAAAAATGGGGTTCATTTACACAATAGAGTAATACTCAGCTAATGAAAACAAGGACACTATGAAACCCTCAGGCAAATTGCTGAAACTAGAAAATATTATCCTGAGTAAGGTAAACCAAACCCCAAAGAACATGCATGGTGTGTACTCACTGAAAAGTGGACATCAGTACACAGAGTACAGGATACCCACGGTGAAATATACAGACTCAAAGAAGGGCCATGGGAGCATGCTTGAATCTTACCCAGTAAGGTAAGTAAAATAGATATTGGAGGCGAATGAAGAGAGGGAACTAGATGGAAGGAATGGAGAAGGGAACAGATGTATCTGAGGGGATCAGGTGTAGTGTGATCAGGGGAGAGAGAACAGAAATTGGCAGAGGGCATGGATGAGACCTGGGATGGGAGAAGGCCCCAAGAAGTCTATGGGTGTGGTTCTAGCAGAGATTGCTAGTTTTGTTATTTTCAAATACAGTAGAGATGGAATACAAGGCACTCTTTCTTTGAGACTAATCTTCGCCACTTAGCAACATGCATTGACTTCCTTCATCCCTTCCCATGCTTTTTTTGTGATCTGACCATTTTTTTTCCTTTAGTAATGAGTAACATTTCATTAGATTTATGACAGTCAATTTATATATTCACTTGTTGAAGGACACACTTTGGTTACTTCTATGTTTTGACAATTATGTGTAAAGTTGTTCAAATTTGTGTGAATAGGGTTTGGAGCATGGATAAAATATTTAAGTAGGTCGTATAAATGTCAAAGTGCATGACTGTAGCCAGCCCAGTGGTGGCACCCACTTCTAATCCTAGCACTTAGGAGGCAGAGGCAGGTGGTTCTGTGTGAGTTCAAGGCCAGCCTGGTCTACAGAAAGAGTTCCAGGTCAGCAAAGGCTACACAGAGAAACCCTGTTGTGATGGTTTGTATAATCTTGGCCCAGGGAGTGGCACTATTAGAAGGTGTGGCCCTGTTGGAGTTGGTTTGCCACTATGGTTGTGGGTTTTAAGACCCTCATCCTAGCTGCCTGAAAGTCAGTATTTTGCTAGCAGTCTTCAGATGAAGATGTAGAACTCTCAGTTCCTCCTGTACCATGCCTACCTGGATGATGTCATGTTCCTGCCTTGATGGTACTGGACCTGTAAGCCAGCCCAACTAAATGTCTTTTATAAGACTTGCTTTGGTCATAGTGTCTGTTCACAACAGCAAAACCCTAAGACACCTATCTTGAATGAACAAAAAGCAAAACAAACAAAAAAAGAGTATGATTGCTAGATCATTTAGTAAAGACTGAAAAACCTGCCTTCCAGAGAAACTGTAGCATTTCGTGCCTCTTGTACCAGAGCCTCTGGAGTATTTGGTACTTTCATTTTTCTAGGTTCAGGCAATTCTGGCCATTGTGTAATAGCACTTCATTGTCTTAATGTTTACTTCTCCAAGTCCATGTGATGTTGGGCACTTCTCATATGTTCACTTACCATCTGTATATATTCTTTGAGGATACCTTTAGACCAATTTTAATGGCCTTTCACCTTCCTATTCTTGAATTTTAAAGTGTGTGTGTGTGTGCATGCATATTTGAGTCTTGACAGATGTACCTTTTGCAAATACTTTCTGTCAGCTTTTAGCTATGTTCTCATTATCTTGCCATTTGTTTACAGAATGCATTGGCTATTTTAGTGAAATAAACAACATTTATCAGTCCTTCCATTTGACTTTCATATTTGCCCTAAGAACTAATTGGTATAGCCATGGTCATCTAAGTGTTTTATATACTATCTCCTAGGATTTTATAGTTTTGGATCTTACATCTAGGTCTCTGCTCC
This sequence comes from Mus minutoides, assembly GCA_902729485.2. NCBI lineage: Eukaryota > Metazoa > Chordata > Mammalia > Rodentia > Muridae > Mus > Mus minutoides. The sequence goes on from LR749508.1 coordinate 1,529,125, forward strand.
ATTTGAAGCCTTTTATGTGAAAGATACAAGGGTTCTTTTCTTATTTGGGGAGAATATGCTTCCTTATGTCTTCTTGTCTTAACATCATTGTTTGACGCAACAGCTATTGATTCTTTTACCAAGGACCAGCTGACTCTACTTACCTGGATCTAGTCCCATGCTCCCTATTCTATTCCAGTGACTGGCATGTTCATTGACTAAGAGTTGTTTAACTTACTGTATTTTATTTTATTTTAGTTTAAAATTTATTATTCATTTCATTTATTATTACTTACTTATTATTTAATTTAATTCACTTCACTTTAATTTAAAGTGTTTAGCTTATTGTAACTTTATAGTGAGCTTTGAGGTTAAGTAGTATCACTTTTCTGTCTATGCCATTCTGGTTCCAGGTTTTGTGGCTGAGTTTCTCCAAGTTGTTCTTCAGTAAATCCTTACCAATTTTTTAATTTTCACTCTTTCTATTATTTCCAGCACCACAAGACTTTCCATGATTGCATTATTCTTTCTCCCCTCAATCCTGAAATTTACTGTTCCATTAAAAGCCAAAACTTCTTTTCTGTGCAATGGTACTAAAGAACAGAAGTTTTGGAATTAGCTACTTTCTTACCGGAATAGCAAGCTATTAAGGACTTTCAGTGGGCAGAGCTGACAAATACACAGTAACCACCCCTAGTGCCTGCATTTACTTCTGCATCCAGTCATTTATACTTATGTTGACCAATGATGAAGATATCACCATAGGATTTAAAAAAATTATTCATAACTCTTTTTCTGCAAGTGTCTGGGATGCTAATTTTCATTATTCATTATATATTTTCACACAAATGTAGACTTTGGGTAATTAGCAAGGCGGTATATAGATTTTTTTTTCTTCTAACTTTAACTACTTGCATTGCACTGACCTCAAAAAGACAAACTTGTCTGTAAAGACAAATGGAGAGCAGCAGTTTGGTAGAGTTAATACATTTGAATGTTGCATAGGGAGGAAGAACAATAAGCAAACAGACATCTAACTAATGTTTTTAATCAACTGTATTTTACTATGCTAATTTCATATGTTTAAAAAATAATAAATCATCTGATGGATTTTGCTGAGTGCAATGTTAATACTCTCCATCAGCATTTACAATGAAAATAACAAATTGAGCCTGACTATTCTTGCTAATATATGTCAGACATGTCCTAGAAACTGAAAACAAACAAAATCAATATTATGCCTTATTTTAATTTTGTAAAGGATGTTGGAACACTGTTTCTGTGAATGATGACACACAAAAGTTGCTGGCACTCTTCTGGTTATAAAGTCACAAGAATAAATGAATATCAATTAGACACTTGATTTTCATTTATTTTAAGCTTAAATGTTAGTGATATCATTTGAATAATGCATACACCTTCTTTAACTAATAGACTAAGATTTTTTCAGCTACTTAGTTTAGAAATGATAATCTTAGCTGTAAAGCATGTTTTGATTTGTAAATTTGTGAGTCATTCTTTCTTCCTTAATTTATAAACAATTATAACTTTAGAAGTTAAGTACTTCTATTATGGTTATAAAAGTCCTCATCAGTAAGTTTACCATAGTGCTTTTTTGTTAAAATAGAAGCAGCAGTTGTCATAGCAAGGGTGAGCTTTAGACTCAATATTCATGAGAAGATTGTCTCACACACAGAAAGAATGAATACTGAACAAGTTGTACCAGCCTTTAACTGATTATCAAAGTGTATGTAGGGAACATGAGATTTAAATTAGGGTAAGAAATTTAAATTTATCTCTAAAGAGCAATTTTTAAAATTATCGCAAAGACTATTTAACCCTCAAATAATATGCTTGCAGTTTAGCTTTTATAAATGTTTTTCCATTCCAAGTCTTTACAAAGTCATACATTTAGAATTTTATGGTGGGTTAGGCATGATCTCACCCAAAGGCAAAGACATAGACAATATGACTAAGTTACCCAAATGTCCCATCCTAGCTTTGAAATCCTAAGAATGTCATTTGTACTTTATGTGGAGTGAAAACAAGAAGGCTATCTGGTCCTATCCCATGATGGAAAATCACAGTTTTCCATGTGCCATGTCACAGGAATGCCTATGACAGAGACCAAGAACACATAACCACACATTAATAGATTTCAGATCAGGGATCTCTCTGACATGGTAGAATACAGGGGAGAAAAATCTTTCCTCGTCTACCACAAAGTTCATGGTTGGTACTTATGTAGTAAGGACAAGAGATTAACAAGTGAAAAGGCATAACAAATGTATCTAGAAAATGATTTGTGTACATCAATGGACCTGAAACACGTCCTTGTAACCACAGTTGTTGGATACTTCTTCTCTAGATGGTATTTTCTTGGGAGGCTGTGGAACATTTAAATGACAGTGTCTACCTAGAGGAAGTAGATCACCAGGATCAAGCCTGGCCTCTAATTCTACTGCCTTTTCTCTTTTGTGATCCACTCTCAGGTGAATACCCTGCACAGCTCCATTGCTATGGAATGAGCCATTTTACCAGGTCTTCTTTGCTACTATGGATTGACATCTTCCTTATGTGTGAGCTGAGATAGCTCTCAATGATACTAAAACAAACACTCAAAGGACATCGTGCTTTCTTTGTTAGGTACAAGGAAGATCATCGAGCAACAGTGACACAGTATGATTTGGTAGAAATAGGCAGTAAACTCAGGGGACTCTGCAAACCCTTTCTAGAAACTTTTCTGGTTTTATTTCTCTCTTCTGATTACAGAGCTAGATACCTATCACAATTGGCCTTCAGGGGAAAAGGTACAGAGAATTTCTTTTATGTTTTCTGGGATAAGAAGAAGGACAGAGAGAAGGTTTGTCTAACATACAAAGGCTCCACGTTTGGTGATGTCATATTCTGACTCCCTGAAATAGAATCACAATAAGACCTTGTGTGTACTTTGTTACGAATGTCAGATATTTTTAGACTTGCATTTTGTTCAGCTGTAATAGCACCCATATGAAGGAAAGGATATGTTCATCTTGTGACTTCAGAGAAATGCAGGCCCAGTATCTGGAGGACATTTGCAAAGTCAAAATGCTGAGCTGGGACTTAATGGTTTTTGTTTTAATGGTTATTCTTTTTAATGTTTTTTTTCTTTCTTTTTAACAAAGTCCAGGATTCCTTCCATTCCAGTGACACATTGTCACTTTCTTTGAGAATATTTGTGATGAAAACTGAAGGATTGCAGGCATTTGGATTTTGATAAAAACACACTCATTTTGGGGACTGGAGCAAGAAGCTTTCGTAGAAGAATCCAGATCAGTGTCTCATAGTGAACCCTCTGCAGACCACTAGTTTCCTGTGAAGATGGAAACCATGGCCCTTTATAAATTACAGTTGGATTCATCCTTATGAGTCAGGAAATGAATGAACACTAAAATAGCAATGATGTACATGAGAGAGGATTCTTTCTCTCATGGAGAAAGGAGACAGGTACTTCATGGCTGTGACGAGCAGGGGGACTTCAGAATGACCAAGTAATCCTGGTTTTGGACAGAGCATGAAAGACAGGCCAGTCAGTGTTCAAGATGTTGACACAAGGCAATCAAAGCCAGTGATCACCGGGAAATGGGAAACAAATGAGAAATTTTCATTTTGTGTGTGTGTGTGTGTGTGTGTGTGTGTGTGTGTTAGTACACTGTTCTGAAAAGCCTAACCCAAATAGAAATCTGTGTTCATTCACTTCAGAACTTTGAAAAACAATAGAACTAGAGGAAAAGCATCAGATTGAGATAGACCTTCAGTGTCTATACTGCATGGCCTTCAGAATGTACTTCCTGGGGCTTTGGAAGGCAGATAAAAGAAGGCTGAGTGGCCCAAAGATGTAAGGATGAAGTTGTGGTCAGGAAGGGTGGGGCTTCCTGGCAGACTCTAAGTATAAGGAAATAAAACATTAGGAAGAATCTAAATTAAAAACTACTATGAACCTAAATTGTAGTTTATTAAATGCTTGAGAGAAGAGAGTGCAATTTAGAAACTTACTGAAACTCAGTCTCACTCTTTCTGCCTGGTCCAGAAGACTGCGACTTCTGACAATGCCTTAGAATGTGGCTTTGTCTTATCTGGCCTGAGAAATGAAAGAGAAAATCATCACTTTCTCATTGCTACTTTTACTGATATTGTTCTAAGGACAAGAGGAATACAGTCCCGTCTGTATTGAAGCTTTGTTTCTTTGTTATGCGATTGTGCAGGTACCACTGTGCATGTCAGAGATCACCAGTTCATAACAATTACTTTTGGAAGGGATACTAATTCTTTTGAGGCTGGTGGCTTTGTAAATCTGAATGTCATCTGAATTGTACGTTGAGGCTATATAAATGCTCTCGTTTATGCACATTCTTATGCATTACTGAGAAGTATGTATCCTGTCACACTGATCTATTTAAGAAACCTCAGAGACAGGCAGACATTTATACCACTCTGCAAAATCAGTTGTCAGAGCTTGAATGTGCCAGTCTGTTCATTATGATACATGGACAACAGCAACTATCAAGGTCCAGGAAGGACAGAGTTCCTGTCCTGAGACATACTTTAGGAGATTATTAATACTTTCTTTTGTCCACTCCACCTTTCTTTCAGGTCTCCTTCTATATTACTGTGAGTACTATTATTTCTCACTATACGTCACAATTATATGTAGACACCCAAACACAGGGGCCTGTTATGGGCTTGTATAATATTTCTATGTCATACCCTCCCCATGATGCATAATGTCCTTAAACTGAAAACAGAAGAAGCAGGGGAGGGAACATGAGGTGACAAAGGAAGAGGAAGAGGCAGATGGGAAGACACTGTGTAGCAGGAAGGGGCAAAACATTTGGGAAAACAGGAATCCTCAAGTTCGTAGAACAAAAGTAAGCAAGTATGTGATTGACAACTTGCCTTTGTTATCTGTCTAATTATGCTTTAATTTAAGGGATGCTGTGAATGAAGAAGGTTCTGGTCCAGAGAGCAGAGATCACCAGGTCTACAGCAGCATTCATACACAAATACTGACATAGAGGATCCTTCAAGCATACAAGAACATGATCTTGGCTTCTATTATATATGTGTATATAATGTGTATCTGTATGAATATTATATAAGTATTTATAGACATCTACATTTACTGAAAATAAATTTGTTTTAAACAGTATATTATGATTGCAGCTCCCTCCCAACATGTCCCAGATCCTCCTTACCTCTCCACCCATCCAACTCTATGCCCTTTCTTTCTCTCTTCATTAAGAAAACAGGCAAACAAACAACAAAAAGGCAAATAAATGACAACAGCAACAAAACCAAAAGAAAACAAAACCAGAAGAAACACACATTATCCATTGCATTCACACTGGGAGCCAATTCCACATTTTTATTTGGTTTCTGAAGGCTAGATTCACTCATTTGAAGTTAAAAAGACTACTCATGATAGTAATCCTTACATATCAACACAGAATTTCCACACTGAAGCATTGAAAGCAATTCCAGAGCAAATAGCTAATGCTAATTTTTTTTTTTTTTTTTGAGAATCAGAATGATTATCTTTTTGAGAACCCCAAATCTTATTTTAGGCTGGCATCTGAAGAAACAGCTTCTACTCAGAGCTTCAATGGTTTCTCTTTAGGGGAGGAGTACAAAGACCAGAGATGCCACAGTGGATGCTGCAGCCTCTCATGGGTTGTTAACAGTAAGGTCTGAGAGATGCTGAGAACCCTGTGAACAATATCTGAGAATATCATGTTTGGAAAGAAAAGGCTTGTACAAACTTCTGCAGGTCACAATTGCTTATTTACTTCTTGTATTTGACACTACTTTGAAGGGATCTAAGAATAGCAAAAGCAAGACCTTGTAAGGATAATGAGATATCAATTACTTTTAATCACTTTCCAGCTCTCTCCCTAATTATCCATCGTGTCATCTTGGATTTATTGTACAGTACTAACAGTGATATTCATATTTATAGCATCCCCATATTTGAGGAACTCAGGGTAGTTTATAGATGTTGCTTCATGACTGTTATACAAATTAAAAATACTTAAAATACTTCCATGAATAAAGGATGTGATGGGCTATATTCACACTTTTTAGATGAAATGTATTCTAGGGGGAGTTTATGGTAACAACTACCTTTGAGGAACCCTAATAATAATTCCCTAATAGTTAGGGTTACTATGGGTTGATGGAACTCCATGACCAAAAGCAACTTGGTGAGGAAAGAGTTTCTTTGGCTTACACTTTCACATCATTGTTCATCATTGGAGGAAGTAATGACAGGAGCTCAAACAGGGCAGGATCCTGGAGGCAGGAGCTGATGCAGAGGCCATGGAAGAGTGCTGCTTACCGGCTTTTTTCTCACAGGGCTTGCTCAGCTTACTTGAAGAACTTAGAACCACCATCTTGGGGATGAATCCATCCACAATGAGCTGGGCCTTCTCCCATCAGTCATGACTTTTGAAAATGGCTTACAATCTGATCTTATGGAGGCATTTTCTCAACTGAGGTTTCATTTTTTCTGATGATTCTAACATAAAACGATCTATCACACCCCCTCTGTATTTCATGTTTTGCTTACTATACTCAATATATGTAACACTTGCTTATGACTTTCCTAAACACAAGTAAAAACTGTATAAAATATCAGTCATAATTCCACCAGACTATAATGCTCTGCCAACGCCAAGGTTTAAGTATTGGGTCCCAATTTTTAGAAGTTTGCAAACTCCCACATAGTAGTAAAATAATTTGAAGGTATCAAAATATTTTTATGCTAATTTTTTGAAAAACATGAAATTGGAAAACCTATAGATTATAGTAGAGTCTTCGTTATTTTATTCATTGACCTAACACACTATGAGATAAATGAGGGTACTTCTACTTAACTTCCACACTTAGTCACTCTGGGTTTGGTGTGCTGTTTCTATGTTGTTCCTGACCTTGTAGCAGGATCATTTCTCAATGAGCTGCTTCCCGATATCAGGAAAGACTGATCTGAGATATAAAACTGCTGTTTTCAGTAATAGTTGCTCATATACAGAATAATTATGCTGGACTCAAAGGAACAGCTGAAGAAAACCCTTCAGCACTCAAGAGCTCCTCAATGGTTGGTGAGCTACCCTTCAGGGTTAAAAACCACTTATACATCGAAACAATGGAATTTACATGCTTCAGAGGTTTTCTTTCCCCTTATCTTGTCTGTTAGAATTAATAAGTTAGGAGCATTCAGCTCCAAACGGAGGCTTGATTGCATGCCTTTTGCTAAGGATCCGAGACGTGAGGAGACTACAGTGTGTGATACTTAAGAGTAAGCACCTTCTGGACCCAAAGCTGCCTCGCTTTGTTTCCACGTTTATTTCCCTTTGTTTGCCTTTCAATAAGCTCTGATGCTAACAAATACATCCTAAAAATGATAAACCTTTTATTTCCAGTATAAAGATGACACTGCAATTTAAATTCTCAGTTTATGATTTGTGCTATTTGAGTGGTAAATTATAGCACACACGATCAAAACACATCGGGGTTTTCTTCATTTAGGGTTTTGTTTAGTGTCTTTACTTTCTAGTTGTTATAGACAATCCTAGAAAACATTAAATTTAGGAACAGGCAATGGGATTTTGATTAGAAGGCATTTCTTCCTAATTCCAGTTTAGATTCTTACTTTATATTGCTTGAAAGGCAGTTAAAATTTTCATATGCAACAAAAATAAATTTATGCAACATCCTTCTTGTAAGAAATTCGAGGGGTTGAAGCACTTTGTTTATTGGGTAGGTTATTGAGCATGAAATCCTGAATTACTGATTGTCTCTAAATTAGTTACTTGATTATATTAATTATCTCATGCATTGGCTCTCCACTTACAGAATGACATTAATTATAGCTACCTTGCTTTATCTCACTGAAGGTTTTCAGAAACTGGCTAGAATGGTAAATACGTCAGTATATCTAAAGTGAGACATTCCAAATCACACTATTTAGTACAGCAGTGTAGCCTGTTTCTTATTTTGCGACAAGGCCTTGCTTTGTAATCTAGGGTGGCCTTGAACCTGTGTTACCCTTGCCTCGGTCTTCTGTATTCAGGGTTATAGATGTGTGTGACCACACTCAGTGTGGGAAAGGAAATTTTAAAAAAATGCTGAGGAGATGAATCAATACATGAGCCCCTTGTCAAGTAGGACCTGACCTCACATCCCCAGACCCATGTAAAATCTGGGTGAGCTTGGGTATCTGTAGTTCCTGTGCTCTTACTGCAAGATCTGAGTCAGGGACAGCAAAAAATTCAATTGAAACTTATGAGCCAGCTAGCCTGGTATCCACAATAGTAAATAGCTAAGAGACTCTGCCTGAAGCAGAGGAGGAAGGCGAAGAGCAAACCTAATGTTGTCTTCTGATCTCCACATGTGCATCGTAGTAGCCAAGCATTACCACGTGGTAATTCACACACACCATCCATCCATCCATCCATCCATCCATCCATCCATCCATCCATCCATCCATCCATGTACACATACACTGAAGGGTGAGAAGGGAAGACAGTATGTTTAGAGGGGAAAGAATGAGGCAAGGTGGTTATCTCCACGAGATTATCTCCATGAGAAAACCAATTTTAAGTTTTTGCCCTATCACTTAACTTGAAAGAGTTCTGAGGTTGGGTTTAAGCTCTGAAAATGATGCATTGTTTACGTGCAGGTGGTTGGGATTCTGTGTAGCCTGTGGAGGCCCAAAGGTTAGGGAAAAGCATGGACATCGGTGTCTTGAGAGTGGGCCTGTCTACCTAGCTTCCCTCTTAATAATGATCTTCCTGTTTCTCATAAGATGTTCAATGAGATGATCATTTTGCTCTAAGTCCAGATGTTTTATTCTTGCCTCTTACTTCTTCTTTAAAAAATCAATTTATTTATTCACTTTATATTCTGATTGGAGCTTCATCTTCCTCCTGTCCTCTCGGGCCCACTCTTGTCCTTCCCCTCCCCCTTTGCTCCTCCTTTTCTCCTCATAGAAGGAACGCCTCTCCTGAATATCAACCAGCCTTTTCTTATGAAGTTACAGTAGGACTAGGTACACCTTATCCTATTAAGCCTAGACAAGGCAGCCCTGTTAGAGTAAAGGGGTTCAAAGGTAGGCAACAGAGTCAGAGACAGTCCATGCTCCAGTATGTAGGGGTCCCAAATGAAGACTAAAGTGCATATGTGTAGGGGGCCTATGTCCATCCATGCATGTTTTTCTGTTAGTGGTTCAGTCTCTGAGAGCACCTATGGGTCCAGGTTAGTTGATTCTTCAGGTTTTTTTTTTTTTTTTTTTTTTTTAGTTTTCTTGACCCCTCTGGCTCCTTCAATGCTTCCTCCTCCTTTTCCACAGGATTCTCCAAGCTTCAATGAATGTTTGGTGTGGATCAGCTGCTGGTGAAGCCTCTCAGAGGACAGTTATACTAGGTTCCTGGCTGCAAGTATGGGAGAATATCAGTAATAGTGTCAGGAGTGGACTCTCTCTCATGGCATGGGTCTCAAGTTGGGCCATTAATTGGTTGGGCATTCTCTCCATTTCTGCTCCATTTTTATCTGTGTACATCTTCTAGGTCAGAAAAATTGTGGGTCAAAGATTTATGGGTGTGTTGGTTTCCCTGTTCTTCCATTGGAAGTCTTGCATGATTACAGGAGATGGGCATTTCAGGTTCCATATCCCCCATTGCTATGAGTCTTAGCTAGGGTCACCCTCATATGTTCCTAGAAGTGTCCTCGGTCCTACGTTTCTAGTTCATTCCAGAGACTGCACCACCCCACTCCATTTCCAGTTCTCTCTTCCTCATCTCTCAATTCCTATTCTTCTCTCCCAATCAGCTTCCTCCTCCATCCACCCCATTTCTATTTTATTTCCCCTTCTCAGTGAGATTGAAGCAACCCCCCTTGGACCTGCTTGTTACTAAGCTTCTTTGGGTTCGTGGATTGTAGCGTGGATATCCAGTACTATATGAGTAATATCTACTTATAAGTGAGTACATACCAGGTGCTTCTTTCTGAGTTTGGGTTACCTCACTCAGGATGATATTTTCTCATTCAATCCATTTGTTAGCAAATTTCATAATGCCCTTGTTTTTAATAGCTGAATATTATTTCATTGTGTAAATTCACCACACATTCTTTATCTACTCTTTGGTATTTTGGGTATATGTCTAGAAGTGATATAGCTGGGTCATGAGGTAGATCTATTCCCAATTTTCTGAGAAGCTTCCAGATGGATTTCTAAACTGGTTGTTCATCTTTGCACTCCCACCAGCAATAGAAGAGTGTGTGCTTCCACATTCTTGCCAGTATGAGCTGTCACTTGAGTTTTTGAACTTAACCATTCTGATGGGTAAAAGATGGAATCACAGAGTCATTTTGATTTGCATTTCTCTGATGACTATTGATGTTGAACATTTCTTTAAGTGCTTCTCAATCATTAGAAATTCCTTTGTCAAGAAATGTCTGTGTAGCTCTATACTTCTTTAAAATTGGGTTTCTTGGTGTCTAATTTCTTTAGTAATTTATATATTTTTCTTTCCATGTCAGCCATCTATCTGACGTATGGTTGGTGAAAATCTTTTCCCATTATGTATTCTGACATTTTGTCCTGTTGACAATGTTCTTTGCTTTACCGAAGCTTTTCAGTTTCGAGAGATCCCATTTATTAATTGTTGATCTTAGTGCCTGAACTGTTGGTGTCCTGTTCAGGAAGTTGTCTCCTGTGCCAATGTTTTCAAGGCAATTTCCCACTTTCTCTTCTATCAGATTTAGAGTATCTGGTTTTATGTTGAGGTTGTTGATCTATTTTGATTCAAGTTTTGTGCAGAGTGCTAAATATGGGTCTATTTGTATTCTTCTACATGCACAGATACAGTTAGACTAACACCATTTGTTGAAGATGATTTCTTTTTTCTATTGCATGGTTTTGGCTTCTTTGTCACAAATCAAATGTCCATAGGTGTGTGGTTTTATTTCTGGGACTTCCATTTGAGTCGATTGATCATCCTGTCTGTTTTGATACAAATGCCATGCAGTTATTATTACTTTTGCTCTTTAGTACCAGTTGAAATCCAGGATTCTGATACTTCCAGAAGTCCTTTTATTATACAGGATTGCTTTAGCTTTCATGGGGTTTTTTGCTTGTTTGTTTGTTTTTTTAATTTTTCCATATGAAGTTGAGGAATGTTTTCTTAAGTTCTGTAAAATTGTGTTGGAATTTTGATAGGCATTGCATTTTATCTGCACATTGCTTTTGGTAAGATGGTCATTTTTACTCTGTAAATCTTAGAGATCCATGTGAATGAGAGATCTTTCAATTTTCTGATATCTGATATCTGGAATTTCTTGTCATACAGGTCTTTCACTTCATTAGTTACAGTAAAACCAAGATATTTTATATTACTTGTGGCTATTGTGACCTTTAATGACTGCTTCTGTTTTCTCGGGTGTTATAGTTCTATTTAGACTGTTCACCTGATTTTGATTTCGCTTGTTAAATGGTATTTATCAAGGAAATCATCCCTTTTGTTTAGATTTTCCAATTTTGTAATGTACAGGATTTTAGATTTCATCAGTATCTGTTGTTATGTCCTCATTTCATGTCTGATTTTATTAATTTGGATATTCTTTCTCTGCCCTTATTTAGTTTGGCTAAAGATTTGGATGTCTTGTTATTTTTCTCAAAGAACAAGGTCTTGGTTTTGTTAATTTTTTTTTGTATTGTTCTTTTTGTTTCTAATTTTTTATTTCAGCTCTGAGTTCTACTATTTCCTTATGTCTACTCTTCTTTGGTTGTTTGCTTCTTTCTGTTCTAAAGCTCTCAGAGTTGCTGTTAAGTTGTCAGTATGAGATTTGTAATTTCTTTAAGAAGGCAGTTAGTGCTATGAACTGTCCTGTTAGTACTGCTTCCATCATATCTCTTATGTTTGGGTATGTTGTGTCTTCATTTTTATAGAATTCTAGAAAGTCTTTAATTCCCTTTTTCCCAGGCCCAGTGGTCATTGAATAGAGAGTTGCTCAGTTTCCATGACTTTGTAGCATTTCTGTTGTTGTTGAGGTTTAGCTTTTGACCATGGTGTTCTGCTATGATACAGGAGTGATTTCAATTTCTTGTGTCTGTTGAGGTTTGTTTTGTGACCAACTATATGGTCAATTTTGAAGAAGGTTCCATAAGGTGTTAAGAAGATATATTCTTTTCAATTTTGGTGAAATTTTGTGTAGATATCTGTTAGGTCCATTTCATTCACGATGTTTGTGAGTTTCATTATTTCTTTGTTTAGTATTTTTTTAATAACCTGTCTATTGGTGAGAGTGAGGAAATTCCCACTGTTAATTTATGAAATTTGATGTGTAATTTAAGCTTTAGCAATGTTTCTTTTCTTGAATGTGGGTGGCTCTTTAATTTGGGGCATAGCTATTCAGAATTGAAACATCTTGGTGGATTTTTTTTTTCTTTAATAAGTATGAAATGTCCTTCCTTATCTGTTTTGATTTATTTTGGTTGAATATCTATTTTATAAGATATTAGAATGAGTACTTGCACTTGCTCCTTGGGTATATTGCTTGGAAATGTTTTTCTAGCCCCTTTACTCTGAGTTAATGTCTATCTTGGTTGCTGGAATGTGTTTTTTGTATGCAGCAGAATGATGGATCCTGTTTTCTCATTCATTCTATTAATCTGTGTGATTTTATTGGGAAATGAGTCCATTGATGCTGAGAAATAATAATAATCTGCAACTTTTAATTTCTGTTATTTTGATGTTGGTGTTAGGTTTTGTGTGTGTGTGTGTGTGTGTGTGTGTGTGTGTGTGTGTGTGTTTCCCTTCCTTTGATTTGCTGGTGTCAGACTCTTGTTTTGTGGGTGTAGTTTACCTCCTTGTGTTGGAGTTTTTTTTTTTTCCCTAGTATCTTCTGTAGGGCAGGATTTGTAGCTGGATATTGTTTAAATTTGGTTTTGCCATGGAATATCTTGTTTTCTCCATCCATGGTTATTGAAAATTTTACTGGTATAATAGCTGTGGTCTCTTAGAATCTGCAGGATATCTGCCCAGGCCTTTCCAGGTTTTAGAGTCTCTGTTGAAAAGTTGAGTGTAATTCTGATAGGCTTGTCTTTATATGCTACTTGGCCTTTTTCCCTTGCAACTTTTAATATTTTTACTTTGTTCTGTATATGTGGTGTTTTGATTATTATGTGGCAGGAGGATTTTCTTTTCTAGTCTAATCTATTTTGTTTTCTGTAAGTTTCTTGTATGTTTATAGGCATCTCTTTGCTTAGGTGAGAAAATGTTCTTCTGTGATTTTATTGATTATATTTTTGGTGCCTTGTAGCTGAGAATCTTCTCCTACTCCTATTATTCTTAGGATTGGTCTTTTAGTAATGTCCCAGATTTCTTGGGTGGTTTTTGTCAGAACCTTTTTAAATTTAACATTTTCCTTGACATATGTATTGATTTCTTCAATAGTATGTTCTACACCTGAGATTCTCTCTTCCATCTCTTGTATTCTGTTGGTGATGCTTGAATCTGTAGTTCATGTTTTCTTCCCTAGGTTTCCCATATCCAGATTTTCTCAAATAATGTTTTCTTTATTGCTTTTACTTCCATTTTCAGGTCTTCATTTTATTCATTTCCTTCTCTTGTTTGATTGTATTTTTTCAATTTCTTTAAAGGATTATTCATTTCTTCTTTAAAGGCCTCTATCATTTTTATAAGACTGGATTTAAATGTGTTGGCAGTGGAGGCCTCCATTGAGTCATTAGCTTCTTCTTCTTTTTTTTTTTTTTTTTTTTTTTCGAGACAGGGTTTCTCTGTAAGCCCTGGCTGTCCTGGAACTCACTTTGTAGACCAGGCTGTCCTCGAACTCAGAAATCCACCTGCCTCTGCCTCCTGAGTGCTGGGATTAAAGGCATGCACCACCACATCCAGCTGAGTCATTAGCTTCTTTACAGAGACAATTAACTTCCCTTGTCCAAGTTGCCTTACAGAATCGAAGAGCATTTGCTTTGCTGACTGCTGAGAAATGTGGCACCTGTCTCTTTCTGCAAGAAGAATGTTGCTTTTATGTAAATGAATCAGGCTTAGTGGAAATATGAATCCAACAGTTACATAAACTTAAGTTGGAGCTCCAGAGAAAAAACAGTTTTCAGTCGTTGCTGATAATTGGTGGAAGTCCTCTATGTACACCCTCTTGATGCCCCTTCTTGGACCTTTAATAAGCATTTTATTATTAGTAACCTTGGGGCCTTTTATTTTTTAATAGAATTACTGGTTTTATAAAATAGCAGATTGATTCCTTGGCATCAAAACCTTTACAAGTTTATTATCATAGACTCATTTGGTTAACAGAGGCCTTGCTAAACCTGAGGTTGACAATTCTCCTTTAGGAGCTGCATAGCTCAGATTCAGGCCTGTGCATACTGGTTCTTGATAAAATGAATCCAGCATGGGAATCACGTGGGTGCAAGGCTAAGCACTGCAGGGGAAGGTCTAACACGGACCATCTTTGAGTTCCCTGTGAGACAAACCTGGTTTGAAGGAGGTTGGTATCTATTCTCAACATTATCCTAAGGATTTCTCTAAGGCTTAGCCTCTCCTCCCCAAAAGATACCAAGAGCCATGAAAGTGGGTCGTGACAGTACCCACTGAGGAATCAGGTCAATGCTCCCCCCAGCTGGTTAATGCCCACTCATTCAACGATGAGATGACTATTGACAACCCCAGTTATGTGAGGCCTTAGCCATGGCCTTGTGGATATTTTCTAGTTTACATAAACATTCCTGAGAGAACATTCGTGGCCAAAACAGTAAGAATGTTTATAGGAAAAGAGGACACTGTGACCGTTGGTTCTAGGAGTTGAAGATTACCACCTGACCTTCAGAGAGCCCCTGGGCTCTTCCCCCCTCCCTTGGAGCCTCCTCTTGCTTATGCTTATATTGCCACTCATGAATAAAGTTATCAGAGCTTGATCAGTATGATTGACTTGCTCTCATTGTTTATCTCTCTCATTCTCTCTCTCTCTCTCTCTCTCTCTCTCTCTCTCTTTCTCTCTCTCTCTCTTCTGCCCTGGCTCCCCGCTGATTGTTCCTGCAGGTCTTGGACAATACTGGTTTGGAAATGTTGCAGTAGTAGACTCTCCTCTAGGTTCCTAACCTTACCATGTACAGTAGATGGTTATTTTTACAATACTAGGAACAAATCCCTGCTGATTCCTTCTTGGTCATATGTCAGGGACTGCATGACATGGTTCCTGCCTCTGGAACAGAGCTAGCAGGCAGTGGGCCTCCATGAGTATTGGTGTTTGCTGTGGGTATGAGGCTTGTTTGTATACTAATGTACATATTCTCCCATTCTTCTTTCGAGGAATGCTGTCTCTGTCAAGGTTAGTGACTCCATGATATTCAGAGACGGCATGAGTCCTAAGGAAGCAGGTGTGTCTATGTCTCTGCAAAATGGTAGAATGCTGTGACCTTACGGCTGTGGAAAAGAACACTGAAAGCATAAGTTCAAAAATATATAATTTCTCAACTATGCAAAAATAAGGATGCAATATGAATTATATAAGGAGCTCCATAGGTCTAAAGAAACAGAGGCATCTGTACTATGAGCCAGCTTGTCATAAAGATACAAACACAGGCAGATTCCTGAGTTCAATGTAAGCCTGGGACAGAGCAAATTTAGGTAGCAGTGTGGATGGAATGGTAATTCTAGAGCAGGGTCCCACCAAGCTATCTTATTCTCTGTGCTTGTGCTTGCTTTCTTTTTCTAAGGATCAAGAGATTGAAGTCCCGAGATACTGATTCATGGGATAATCAAAAGAGAATCCACATTAATGACTGAATTGACATGCAAAATAAAAAAAAAAAAAACTGGGATTTTGATCTGCAAGAGATAAGCTATCCACAATTTTTTAGAATAGCAAGAGAAAGCTGTCTAGAGCAGAGTGGAACACCAAGAGCAGTGTGAAATGTTGAAAGAACAGAGAGAGAGAGAGAGAGAGAGAGAGAGAGAGAGAGAGAGAGAGAGAGAACAAGCGCAAGTGAGTGCAGTCTGGAAAGCCATCTCAAGTAAAACAGGCTGCCAGCTTGTAACCCACAATTTGACTTCACGTTGTTTGTTTTGCTGCTCTCAAACACCCCTTGTCTCCAAACTCCTCTCCAAGCTGGTCAGTGGCAAATTCCCTCTTACTGACTGTGTTTTCATTAGGCAGCTGTTTAGTAATCTCTGTAACATATCCACTATCACACCCTTGACTACATCTTGATGTGCTGCTTTTTGTGTTCTGTAAACTGGACAGTGCGGTAGGATAGAATTGCGTGTCTCCCTTGGCAGTTTGCAAAGGACCTTCGGATTCCAGGAGAACTAGTTCAGAGGGAGAAATGTGATTTTTTTTTTTAATTTGATCATCATCATCTCTGCCCACTGTGTAGGTTCTAAGGAGATAGGCAGAGAAGTATCATACTAAGTTCTTTTAAACATTTTGTTCCAATTTTAAAATATAGTTTGTAGTAGTATTATAATATTACCACAGAATGATTATTTTGAAGTAAGTGTCCCCGTCGATAGAGGAATAAGGGATCCAAACAAGTACCATGAATTGGATATTTATTGGGTGCCAAACACCTTTCTCGTGCAATTGTGACATTAAAACTTTCTGTTATTGGTACCCACTAATACACTCATTTCACACACATGCTAATGCTTTTGATATGACTATGTTTGGAACTTTGGGCTAAAAATACCATTGAGCACTGCAGGCAGAGCTTAATGGCATGCTCTTATTTTATCTTGGAAGACAAGACCATTGGGAAAATCAGTAGAGATATAAATTATCACTCTTTGAGAATAAGGACTCTCAGGAACTGGAACGGAGGCCAGTTTTGTGATATTCTGCCCAAATATATGCTGTGATGTGTATTTTTGCTAGATGCAGTCTGCCTGTGTCCCAGGAACTATTATGGTTAAAGGAGATTGACTGACTTGTTTGGAATAGAAACGTCAGGGCAAGATGGCATTGAGATGTGCTGAACAAGCAGCTATAATTGGTAAAGTGTTCAGTACCACTGTGGAGAAATCTCCTGTGCTGTAGTAGGGGACTGGCAAAAAGTATCCCGAGGGCAAACCCTACCCCTGGCATGAAGCACCATTTTATTAACAACCAAAGGATTTTAGAGGAAGAAAGCTTAAGCCAAAAAGGTTGCCTGCTACTAAAAAGTAACTGCCTAGGGAAATGTTCCTGCAGGGTCTGCACACCAAGCTGGTATAGCCTTAGCTTATTGGGGTAGACTACATGTCAAGTTGCCAGCAGAATTTTGTAGTTTTACAAACACTTTTTTCATGTAATATTGGGTTTCCAGGCATGAAAGGTGCAGTATAACAATGGCAACATGAAGAGCAACCGAGACCAGGCAATGCGCCTCATTAGGATACAGGGTTGGGATCCATTTGGAGCATCTGAGAGGTAATGGTATAAAGCTGTGAAGGTTGCAGTGGAGGTCCAGGGATAGTGGAGATGTCAGGATCTTGGGTTGTCTCTGCCAAGGAAAGCTGCAGATGTAGGGAGAAGCTGTGTGAGCTGCCGGTAACAAAGCAAGAAAGCAAACAGAGAACAACAGCAGAACCAAGAGCATGGTTGTCTAAGTTTGTTTTCAGGCTCCTGTCATAAAATACCGCAAGAAAGCAAACTTAATGAAGCGTTTATTTCAGCTCTCAGTTCAAGGTATGATGGGCCAGTCAATGAAGCGGGGACTTGTAGGAGCTGGACATCTATGTACACAAGGTGAGAACAATGTATGAACCCAAGGTCATTTCCACCATAGCTGCATCCAGGATCCCACACAATAGGTGTGCTACCCCAAATCAGCCTTTGTTTTGCTGGCACCAAGTAAACATTGGACATAACTTGTTTCTTTTAGGACACATCTTGTTTAGATCAGGCTTCCCCTTCTCCCTCTTTAAATTTGTTTGGTTCTTCCCAAGATGAAATCTCCTTACAAGGGTAGGGTTTACGCCAGGACACTTCTAATCTCTCTGTGTAGCACATACTCAAGGGAATCTCCAAGCATGCTTAGAAAACATGTCTTCCAGAAGATTTTAGGTTTTGTCAAGGTGAAAATTAAGATATCCCTCACAATGGTATATTCAAGAATATCATTGGTTAGGCTCTGGACTCTCCTCTCAATACTGAGTTTGAACTCCATCAATCCCCAATACTTCCTGTGCAGGCCATGGAGCTTCAAGGTCATGCCTGATTTTATGCAGAGCAAACAGTTGCCTTGCTTGCTAGGAAAGCCAGATTAAATGTAGTGGTAACAGTGTATTTTGCTGGCACCACAGGCTGTGTGTTTTTCATAGCACCCACTCCCCTCTCTGCTGCTCAATTGTTTCAGGACACTCAGCAGTTGAGAACACTGGAGTCTTCAACTGGGAGATTGGGCTGCAGGCTCAGAGACTCTGATTTTTTAACCAGTTACTGTCCCTTCTTTGTAAACTCGATTTACTAGCCTGGGGTCTCCGATCTCACACTGGAGAGACAGTTATTGTCTCTACAGTGTCCATATTCATTTTCCCACATGATTCATCAGGCTCCTGTCTGCCCTCTGTTCCTCATCTTGCTTTTCATCTGCTATTCATCTTGCTTTTCCTCTCGGGCAAGACTTGAAAGTGTACTCTTAAACTTAGTTAAAGGTAGCAAGTGCCTCTCTTCCAGCTTCTGTGTTTCTGTCTCTGTTTTAGTGCACATTGTAGTGACAGGCTTCTGTGAAAGGACACAGTAGGAGCCCATGTCCATATCTAGAAGGGCATGCTTTCTTTTTTTTTGATACTTCTCAAAGGACTTTCATAGTCAAGAGCTCTTTTACCTATTTTCTTTGGACCATCTAGGATGCATGTGAAGTTTTCAGGATAATACTTGCCTTCTCTGATTGGCTACTGTTAACTGTCAATTAAACTGTCTCTAGAGCAATAGAGGAGGTAAACCTGGAGGGATTATCTAGGCTATAGGCTAGCAGCTTGGCATTCTTAGGGGCATTATATTGATCATTTTAATTGAGGTAGGAAGACTAGTCCACTACCGGTGGCTCCATTCCTTAGATCAGGTCCTAGTCTTGTATAAAAATGAGGAAAGTCAACCAAGCTACAGCATGAAGTCATCCCTCACTGCTTCCTGATTTTAGATGTCATGTGACTGGCAGATTCTAACTACTGTCAACTTGACTTGATTCTAGCTACTTGACTTTCTGGGCATCATGGACTATACCCTTAAACTGTGAGCAAGTGTAAACTCTTGCTCCTGTAAATAGCTTTTCTTAGGGTATATTATCACAGTAATAGGGAAAGTATAATGGTTATGACATCTTATTAGTCCTGTAAAAGATTGGGAGGGATATAGAAGCCAAATATCTTCCCCTTGATAGCAACCTTCATTCTTCTCCTACTGAATCACAACTATGGCCTCTCTCTCTCTCTCTCTCTCTCTCTCTCTCTCTTTCTCATCTCTGACTTTCTTCTTTCATCTTTGTCTTACCTACTCACTTATGCTTGTTGACTTTCCTCCCAGGGTCTCAGTACAGATTTTGGCTTTATTAAAACTCTCAGTCAATATTTTCCTCAAGATATGTCATCAAAAGGATAAGTTAATTCAATGTGATGCTCTTTC
The DNA here is from genome assembly GCA_902729485.2 of Mus minutoides. Lineage (NCBI taxonomy): Eukaryota > Metazoa > Chordata > Mammalia > Rodentia > Muridae > Mus > Mus minutoides. The sequence goes on from LR749508.1 coordinate 1,548,784, forward strand.
AAGATTCTTCATGATAGGACATTTCCTTTACATGCTCAGTACTTCAGGGTCTTTTGTTTGGGGCTGAGCTCTTTAAGTCTAACTGACAGTGATAGGTGCCTCTGTGCATTTTCTTAGCTATGACTTCTCTCACCTCTGCAAAGCTCACACCAAAGTAAGCTGTTGTTTTGTCTTTACCCCAAAATGCTCTTGCTCAGAACCCACTCTCAGCAGTGGATGGCCAACATAAAAGCAAGTCAATATTATTTTTATCGATTTTTTGTCTCATATGTTTTCTTTAGGAATTTTCTAATCTTACTCTTGTTTTTGTATATGTATTATGCTGTCCAATTTTGTGTTTTATGGGGTTTTATTTATGTGCATACCTGTATGTCTCTGAATGCTTATGTGCCTTTCTTTCTTTCTTTCTTTCTTTCTTTCTTTCTTTCTTTCTTTCTTGCATTTTTTTTTTAGTTTGGTTTAACCTGGTTTGCTAGCTTTTTTATTTTCCTGTTTGTTTCTTTTTTTTTCTGTTTTTCCAAGACACTAGTACATTATTGTATTTTTAAGGAACAGATTTTGTAGCTCCTTGGATATTTGCATGGATATGCAATTATATTTTATGGTATCATTATCAATTATTTGAAAGGATATAAACAGTAGGATGAAATACAGCTCAAACTGTGAAAAATACAAACCATATGAATCAGAATTGTATACATAACAGAGACTTAATTCTCAGTTGCCTACCTGTCATATACATATTGAAATATATATATATATCAAAAACAATATTCTAAGGCTAACCACTGCATAAATATGGAACTAAGTCTTTACCCTTAACCTCAATTTTATGATTAGAGGAGGGAAGACATTTTTATTTATGCAAATCTCACCTAGTATTACATAGTTAACTGTTGTATAACAAGGTATAAAGCAGAATGAAGAAAAATTAACAGCCCTAGAAGTCAACTGTGAAAAAATGCCTAGTTCTCCAACATTATTTTTGATAATTAATATATTAACTGATGTGTTAAGAGTGTATTTTTTATGTTTAGTAATATTTTTGGATATTTTATTTATTTACATTTCAAATGTTATCCCCTTTCCCAATCTTCCCCCAAATCCACTATACCATGCCCCCTCTTGCTGTTTTTATAAGGTTGTGCCCCCACCCACCCAACCACTCCAGCTTTCTTGCCTTTACATTCCCATACACTGGGGCATCAATCAAGCCTTCAGAGAACCAAGGGCCTCTTCTCCCATTGATGCCCGACAAAGCCATCCTCTGCTACATATTTGGCTGGAGCCATGGGTCCCTCCATGCGTACTCTTTGGTTCATGGTTTAGTCCCTGAGAGCTCTGGAGTGTGTGTGGGGGGGCGTCTGGTTGGTTAATATTGTTGTTCTTCCTATGGGGTTGCAAACCCTTCAGCTTTTTCAGTCCTTTCTCTAACTCCTCCATTTGGGACCCCGTTTTCAGTCCAGTGCCTGGCTGAGAGCGACAAAAGAACACAGATGGCATATACTCACTAAATGGATATTAACCCGAAAGCTTGGAATACCTAAGATACAATTCACAGACCACATGAAGTTTAAGAAGAAGGAAGACAAAAGTGTGGATGCTTTGGCCCTTCTTAGAAAGGGGAACAAAATACTCATGGGAGCAAATATGGAGACAAAGAGTGGAGCAGAGATGGAAGGAAAGGCCATCCAGAGACTGTCCCCATCTGGGGATCCATCCCATATCCAGTCACCAAACCGAGACATGATTGTGGATGCCAAGAAGTGTTTGCTGACACGAGGCTGTCCCCTGAGAGGCTCTGTCAGAGCCTGACCAAGACAAATGTGGATGCTCGAAGCTAACCTTTGGACTAAGCTCAAGAACCCCAATGGTAGAGTCAGAGAAAGGACTGAAGGAGCTGAAGGGGTTTGCACCCCCATAGGAAGAACAACATCAACCAACCAGAGCTCCCAAGGTCTAAATCTCCTGTTTCTTTCTTAAAGAGAGAGCATAAGGTGGGCAGAGAGGTGGGGAGGATCTGAGAGGAGATGCTGGAGGGAAACTGTGATCAGAATTTAGTATATGGAAAATTTTCATTTTCCAAAGTAAGATATTTTAAAAAGAGAATTCTTGCATAGAAAACCACTGTGGAGTAGAACATGCGAGCCTTCCACCTGTGGAGAGACTCATCCTGGTGCATTTCTGTTTGTCACCGACACACAGAGGCTGGAGGGAAGGGCTGTATGGGTCACAGACATTTTTTATGTCCAGAAACTCAATTTAAAACTCCATTTAGACTCTTTGAAGTCCATTCTGGGTAATTATACTCAAAGTAATTTTTTCTTGGATTGCTGCCAGCCACTGAGTTATCTAGAAAAGATCTATGTTAGCCTTGTCTTTTATATAATTTTCCTATTTATCAAGTATAGTAAAAATGTGTGTTGTCTTTATCTTTATTACTTCTCAACAGTATGAGAAAAGAAGTAGGAGCAGGGAGACTTTATTTTGTGGTTTTGAGACAGAATCTGGCAGGTCTTGCTATGCCCAAGCTCAAGCTTTCCTCCTGTGTCAGGCCAGTCCTGGATTTACAGACATGCACTTCCACATAGAACTCAGAGAGACCTTGTGATGACTCTAAAAGTACTTAGACACAGTTGTAGTTATGGTTAGAGGAAGAACATGGATTATTTTAGATGTGCCTACAATTTCTTAAAAGCCAGAAACATTGAGGCATAGACATAGAGCCGAGCATCGTGAAGGTGTTTGGACACTCAGCTTCCTGGAGCCTGGAGCCACAACGTGCCATGAGGTGCTATGTAGAAGAACACCAGGGCTATCCAGGAAGCAGAGACTGTGGGAGGAATGTGAGCAACAGCTTTTCTTTGGTTTCCATGAGAAGCTCTGGCGTAGCGCAGTAAGTCTGTTTAGATTGGGACAGTTATGTAATTTGGTAGGTTCTGGAGAATAAGAGATATCTCCCACCACCTCCGCTCCTCATCTGAGACCTAGCCCTAGTTGATGTAGACAGAAGTCCAGAAGGAAAAAAGAAACCTGCACATAGTAGTTGCAGAATATGCTCTTTGGATCAAAGGCTAGCATCAAATTCCTAGTTATTTTTGGAAATGAGTTAGGTCTGGGTGGGAAATCTGTTCCATTTCCATTAATATATCTCACTAGGAATTTAAAAGGACATGTTTAAGGCAGGTGGTGAAGGTAAAACAACAACTGGCTTTTAGCAATACAACATTGGCTACACACCCTCAGTGTGAAGCACTTGAGAAATTTCATGTGTGCTTGAACAACAAATCTACAGCTTACTGCAGTGTTCCGAAGGATAACTTCTGTGATGTTGCAACTCAGTACATAAACCGAAGAGAAACTACAGTCAGAATCATCTTCTTGTAATCGTGATGACATTTGATTTAGTCATTGGAGGCTCACAGGGTACCGGGAGCAGATTTCAGTAGAGACTGAGATTCATAAATTCTTTCTGTGCAGAGTGACTCACGTGCATTTCTTATGCTAACCACTAATGCATTTACAGATGACTTCAGTGAGATAAAGTATTACTTAATATGGGTTAGAAGAGGAGCACAAAATTACAGTTCTCCTTCAGAATTTGAGGACAGAAAACCATTTGCAGAGAATTTTACTTTTGAAAAACTAGACTTAAACTGAGAAATGAAAACAAAATAATTCACTCTCAAGTATTTTTAAACCGTGAAATGTAAATTATACTTCTATTAAATCATGTTTTAAAATATACTTTTTAAGCAGACATTTCAGTAACTTTGTAAATTCATAAGTGCGTCTCTTAAATATCTTAAAAACCTAAAGAAGAAAAGCTAGAAAGTAAAGTTAATTTTCAGATAAAGAACTGTTCTTATTTAATACCAGAAAGAATTCTCCGTGAGATTCCCAGACTTCTAGGCATGTTTTAGGCAGAGACACACTTTGCACTTTATCTAACCTTCTTTCTTAGAATATTTGTCCTTAAGGCTAGACTGGTGGCTCAGTTGTCAGGAGCACTTTTTGCTCTTCCATAGGACCCAGGCTGGGGTCCCAGTACCTACCTTTGCACTCATCTCTGGCCTCCATCCTAGCAGATCCACTCTCTTTTCTGGCTACTGCAGATTTGAGGGACTTTTTTTTTTTTAGATTTATTTTATTTCTTGCCAATGGTAGGTCCATGGCAGTGTTTAGGCTGTGGGAGGAGAAGGCTGTGTTTAGGACTCATGGGGAAGTCAACAGTGCATGTAATGTTCTGAGTCCTGACCAGGTTAGAAGGTATGTGGGTGTGTGCTCCTTTTCTATTCATCATATTCTACATATGTGTTTCACATACTTCTCAGTGTGGTGTTTTACAACAATAGTTATAAATTACTTTAAAAACAATAGCATTTGAAATGTAAATGAAGAAAATATCTAATAAAAATGCCTTAAAAACAATTCTTTGATCTGTTATATTTGAATAGCATAACATACTATATATGTGCACTATAAAGAATTCAACCAGAGTAGGGAAAGAAACTTTCTAGTACAGATTAACTATGTCTCTATAGTCATTACTAAGCATGTTGTTGAACTTTTGTGGAAGAAGACTGATTTAAAGTGTTCCTCTCACCAAGGTGCTAGACAGAAATGAGTTTGTTTTGACCCTGATCCTCGCGATTTTTTAAGAGGTGTTCGTTTCTAGACAAATGCTGGAAATGCACACACAGAATGCTTCTCTTTGAAGTTCTCTGCCAAGGGAGATGTTCAAGAACACCCCAGCAAGCTCACGTCAGAACTGTCCTTAGTTCACACACTGCTTGAGGAAAACCATGATCTGTTAACAAGGTAGGAATTTGTAATGATGGATGCTGTTTTCATGGTTTATGCTACTGAGAGAACATAAAACACATGATAATTTGATAAAAATGTGTGAACTGTTCAAGAAACTTTTTGGCTTTCTATTCCTTTATGCCTAAGCCTCTGTATTAAATATTTATATTTCTTTGATCTGGTAATGTATGCATCTCTAATGCATCCTCTTTGCTGATCACAGCTCTTCTTCATACTTACCGTACAAAAATACAGGAAGTGTACTCTTCCCAAGACTGCCCTTTTAAAACTTAAAGTTTTCTTTGACTTGCTGATAAGCAGCGAAAAGAGAACAGTCATTTTAGCTGTGTCATGGTGAGGAGCCAGGATGAGAGCTTTTTCTGTTTTAGACAGTTTGAAATTGTCCTGTAGGTAGCATGTGAGAACGGTATTACAGACTTACAGACCAGTTATGGAATGTGTTTGAGGAGTGAAGAGACTCAGGCAAGCCAGCAGAGAGGGGAGCACAACACCATTGAGTGAAAAGGAGGGCTCTCCAAGGAATTAGAACCTGGATTGAAGTCTGAGCTCATTTTTCCTATCCACCTCACTGGTTCCCTGCTCCTTCCCCAACCCAAGGCCATGGATGCCCAGAATACAAAGTTCCTTTCATCCTGTCCTCAGATCACCACTTGGTCTCTTCATACTTACTTACTGAAATTGTATTTATAATCCTCTAAGTGTAATTGAAGGCTCTCTGGTAAAAAGCAGAAAGAGGAAGAAAGAGGGATGAGAGATTTCTGGGGTCCCAAGGGCTGATTTTTTTATTAGCATAAATGTTAAGAAACCAGGACAACAGAAACTCAGTCGCAGATGGCTGATACGATCGCCTCTTGTTCAATTTATTCAGAAGTGGAATTAATTTTTAATACCACATATTAGCAATCCTCATACATAGGTAATCTCCTTGTAGTCCTTTCCAGTACTTACCGATGCAGCTGGTGAAAGGAATTCAAGAAAATCAGGACATCCAGTAGAAGGTGTTTTCCCACCGATTCCTGTTATAAGCATTTTGGGTCTGAATTTTCCTGACATGTTCTAATGTGCCCATGTATGCAGTGATGGTTAGCTCTGTTAGGGTTCCACTGAGTGATTGGATCACAGGAAACTCTGGACTGGAAGTCCGAGAAGTTAAAATCTGCTTCCAGACTTTTCTTCCTTTTCTAACAAATAGCGTGGCTGTAAACAGACCAGTGACTAATTTACTTTGAGTTTATTTCTTTGTGTTATAAACAAATGAGCAAATGGGTGTGATGATTTCTGGGGTTAGCTTTGAGATGTGGTTCTCAGCACCAGGAAGAGTAGTCATCTTTATCGTCAATAATTTGGGGTATGGAGGCCATAACTGCTTTTAATGTAATGATTGAAATATGTGCAAAGGTCAGATTCCCAACATTTTGTACTATGTTATAATAATGATAGGTTCACTTTACAGACCTCTTATTGCATTTCAGACACATATTAAGTGCTTTATAAAAACCTGAGGGCTGATAACCTTTTTGTCTTTCATTCAAAATCATTAGGACATCACTGAAAGGTTTAATAGAATACCTAAATATGCCCCTCCCCAGCATGATCCATCCCTACCAGTTTTAAGGAGAACAATGGTAAGATGAAGTTTTTATTTCTTTTCAAAACCAAAATGTATTTATTCTAATTACATTAGAATATTAAAATGTTGTAAAAATAAAAGAGGCCAGAGTAGTTAGAAGGACACTGCAGGTTGTCCTGACAAAAGAATATGTTTCTCAAATAAAAAATAAATCAAAACCAAAACCTGTGGTGGTTAAAAATGATGAAGCCCATCTCATGATCTTTGCTTGGTTTGGAAATACAGTTTAGAATACCTAGATGAAAGGAAGCACATAAGTATAAACTTTTATGTAGCCTCTAGTTTCCAGCTCTAGCCCTTCTCTACTGTTCTCTTTCTCTCGCTTCCCGCTCTTTTTTTCTTCTTTCCTCTCCCCCTTGTTCTCACTCTTTCCCACTTCTGAATATCTGGAAAGAACTTTGGATAATAGATAACACTCCTTGGTTATAATTTCAAGTATGTATATCTTGTATGTGCACTAATAATCAGTTTTTACCTTGTTCTTTCTAGAATGCTGGCAGACACTCACCAGGCTCAAAGGCCTCCTTGAAGTAAAGTATTCTTTGTGGGACACTTTCTTCTCTTCCTATCCGAGGTATTCTGACGAGAGTTTCCTCTTATTCAAGACACTGTTGCCACAAGGAGTCCTAAAGCAGTAGAAACCCACAAAGACAGAAAACGGAAACATAGTTCTTTAAAAAATATAGATAAAGTCACTTCATAAAAGGATCCTTGATTGATTATTCAAAATGGGAACATGTTCATAGAATTCTATTTCAAAGGACCAAATGGTTTGTGGACGTGAAGCACCGTCTGTGGTACACACTAGCAGTAGAAGAGGAACTTCCTTTACACACAGAACCTATGCCCATCTCAAAGGCCATATGATTTCTGACAGAAATGACTGATAGGATTCTGTATGCAAGGCCAAGATATCCCCAGATGACAACGTTGGCTGATTACAGCACCCACAGAGGAAACTGATGGGCTAAAGCTAAATAGAACACAGGCATAGTGACTTTATGCTCATCTCATTTTATAGAATAATCACTATAGGTTTTTCACTGTAACAATGGAAAAAGAATTTTGTAAAACACTTTTAATTTATTTATTTAATTTTTTGGTTTTTTTTGTTGTTGTTTGTGTTGTTTTTTTGTTTTGTTTTGTTTTGTTTTTTGTTTTTAGAGACAGGGTTTCTCTGTGTAGCCCTGGCTGTCCTGAAACTCACTCTGTAGACCAGGCTGGCCTCGAACTCAGAAATTCGCCTGCCTCTCTGAAACACTTTTTAAATATCCACCTTTGAGTCATCTAAATTCCCAGGGACTTGTAATATTAACCACATACAAAATTCTATTTTAGTTTTTATATAAAAAAGTTTAGCAGGGCATGGTGGCGCACGCCTTTAATCCCAGCACTCGGGAGGCAGAGGCAGGCGGATTTCTGAGTTCGAGGCCAGCCTGGTCTACAAAGTGAGTTCCAGGTCAGCCAGGGCTACACAGAGAAACCCTGTCTCGAAAAACAAACAACAGCAGCAACAACAAAATAGTTTAGAAAAAAAACCTCTTGGATATTGAAAAGCAGATTTCCACAAAGGTTGAATTTTGGCTTTAGTTCCCTCTCCCTCTCCCTCTCCCTCTCCCTCTCCCTCTCCCTCTCTTCCCTCCCCCTTCCCCTCAACCTCTCTCTCACACAGATATGCTATCATGCACCAGGTTGTCACTGAACTTCTGAGTGTCCTTTCAATTGCTAGGATTAGAGTTGAATGCATTTTCAGGAGACTAGGGTAGATTTTACTTTAATGGAAACTATATGCTGACTCTGATCCTGTTATATAGGAAAACAACTATTGGGAAAAGTGTATCTGTGTGTGATTGTACTCTTTAAGGTACACAGGTGGCTCATTTAAAATTATTGAGTTATTACAAAGAATTGTCAATTCATCTCTGCTTTGTCTTCTCAAAATGTTCTGACTGGCCAATAGATGGTGCTGTGAGGTCACTACTGGTGGGTACTGAGTGGTGGAGATTATTAATCCCAGATCTTTATTGAATTTAAAGGTACTTCACTTGTGAGTAATTCATTTTTTAATTTTATAATAATTACGATCACATAATGTGTTAGTACTCCCCAATATACACAATATCAAAGACAGTGGTAAGTGATGTCTTGAATGTATTCTTTTGCAAAGTAATATTATTTTAATTTTTAAACATTTATTTATTTTATTTATATGAGTACATTGTAGCTGTCTTTAGATGCACCAGAGAGGTCATCAGATTCTATTACAGATGGCTGTGAGCCACCATGTGGTTGCTGGGAATTGAACTTAGGCCTCTGGAATAGCAGTTAGTGCTCTTAACCACTGAGTCATCTCTCTAGTGCGTAATGTAATACTATTTTATATTGTGTTATACAGTCTTTTAAAGATCAGTGACTTATAATTGCAATGGATTGTTAATATTTTAGGTTGATGGTGATTTCACTAGGATTTGCCTCTTCAGGTAAGTTTAGTTGGAGAGTTTCCTGGGCTCTCAGGGCTAACTTACCTGCTTGGTAGAGACTGAAGACTATTGTCTAGGTATGAAATCTCTCCACATTGTCCAAATCTACTATCTTTTGTGGTCATCTCAGAATAGTGCTGTAAAGAGATGAAGCCAGAATTCTAAGTCCTACTGAGACCTACCTAGGTTTCTAAATTGCATCAAATTGCTTATATTATTAAGCCCACTTCTACAATCAGGGATGAAGACACCAGTTTTTAATGGGAAGGGGATGAGTCACGTTATAAAGGGCCATTATGCTGTGATGGGTAGCTTGATACAGCTACTTTTCAAATCTATGAAATTACGTAAAGAAATAAACAATAGTGGAATAGCTATGCTTTTCAACTGCTGTTTGCTTGGGAAAAAACAAAAGCCACAGCTTGCATTTCTTGTAGAGGAAAGTAGAACATATTTAGGAAAATGCCATATCCACTCCAGTAGTGACCCGCCTGACAGGCTGAAAAGTCTGGGCGCGGTCCCGAGGCAAAAAGTTCACGGAAACTTAGTCTCCTGGAATCGCGACATCCTGTATAAAGAATGCTCCAATGTCCCTGCTTTAGTTGGTAAACAGGTCTGTGTGCTTTCCCTTAATATTGCTTCATTATAAGTGCTTCTAAAGATTGAATTTTTGACATATAACTAGGTTAGATTCTAGGCAGTCCTTGATCCAACCTTGGGCGTGAATAGCTAAGTCATTGCCCTACATATGAATTCACTACTATCTAGGAATAAGGAAATTTGTGGTCTAAGGAGGAACCAGACTATATACTTAGAACTATAGCTAACTGAGTTACACCCAGATACAAGTATTTACAATGGTCTAGGGGGAAGGTGGCCTATACAATAGTCTATAATAGGAACTATGGCTTCTAAGAGTAAGTGGACCTTAGGTGGAATTGGTTTTGATCCCAGTTGTTTAACATTGAATCTTATCCTAGCTGGTTCCTGCCAGTCCTTTCTGTGACTGAATTCCTCTGTTTTGTGTAAGAATCTAGTAACCTCTAGTAACCTCATTGTATCCTGCCAGTGTGTCACCTGACTTTCCTATGTATAAAAAGTCTGATGCTCGATTTGACAAATTGCATTCAGATCCACACTCCTTCATGTAGTGTCTGTTTGTCACTTGCCAAATCCTTGCGTGTTTGCTCCAGATAACTCAACCCACGCAGACAAGGGGCCTAAGAGGGTCTGTGGCAGGAAAATGTTTTTTAGATAAGTAAGGACATGGTTTTGGTGAAGAGTAAAGGCAGATATGGGTTTGCACACAGTCATGTGGGCTGAGCACACTTCCAGTTGCTGGTAAATTCTGCCATTCTTGGGTACTTGTTTTTTTCTTAGAGGCTGGTGAACTTTGGAATTTCGATAAATGCCTGTTCATTGCTTTGCCAGTGGGTAAGGTAACTAACGAAAGGGATAATATGGAATTATTGAACAAAGTTCTTTTAGTATTTTATGGTACTACACAGGATTAATGAACTGATCCTGCAAAGATATTCAACAAAAGTAAAATGATGTTAGTGAGGTAATGACTTTTTGATAAATTGTCTCACTTAATATATCTCTATTGTGTACCAAGCTCTTAATGTAATGCTGTCCGTAAACATAACAATCTAGATTTTCAAATATTGGTTCCCATGTTATTGGTGAGGAAACCAGTGCCTAAGAGAGACACTAGACTTCCACATTTCTATTCAATGACCCATTCTTGTCTTCAAACAATCAAACTCTAATTTTGTTAGAGATTTATTGTAGTCAGTCCATTTATATCTGCTACTTATTAGGACAGTTAGTAGAATCTACTTATTAGTCTGAGGGTGGAAATCGCAGCACAGAGCTTATAAAGAGGCACCATTGAGAGGATTTTGACTACTGATATGTCTGTCTTTGTTTTGGTCCTTTCTACTTTCCAGAATAAACTATTGGTGATGTGTAGAGGTCAAGCAATCCTGATTCAAGTATAGTAAGCATCTCAAAGAAGCAAGTGCTCAAGGTTGTGGGGTGACTGCTCAGTCCTGTGAGAGGAGTATGCTCTCCTCATCGTGTTGAAGTAATCGTGACTTTTCTTACGTAAGCAGCTATGCTTACTCCCAAGTATTGGAGATGTCACATGCACTCTTTTCATAGTGTTTTAGTGCTTTACTTAAAATTAAAATGTATGGATTCAGTTTTAGAAATAATGAAATAACTTCATGGCTCCAAGAACATTTATACTCCTTCCAAGTGTCTACCTTAATACAAAACAAAGAATCATTTTTATCTTAATATCTGTGAACTTATATATCCTTATGGTTGACTCCCTTCCCTGCCTTGCCTCTGAGAACCACTGCCCCTTGCTTTGGCTTGGTCTCTGTGACGCTTGCAATTCTCCAGTACTCAGATCCAGTGCATTAAATCAGGCTGTGACCACATGTCATCTGTTTAAGATGTCCTTGGGAGGTGGATAAGACTAGGACATCAGGTTTTCGCACTTATGGTAGGGATTCCACAGAAGGCATTTCATGGCACGATTTAGGAATTTGTGTTTCTCACCCAGTGGTCCTGGTGATTACAAATAAGGCACTCTCAGGCTAAGTTTTGGGGAGCCCTTCAGGACATTTTCCCCCTCCATAAGCACCTTGTGCTGTGTTATCTGACCCAGGTTCCCAAAATGCAAAGACGAGAGAGCTTATTTGGTGGCTTTAACTGTCAGAGGAAGCATTATTATTAGAGGAGGTATTATTAAATTTTCCTTTTATGTAAGCCCCACTAGAGTATGAATACCAAAAACTGGTGACATGTTAAGCTAGCATTTTCTTTTTCTTTTTTTCTTTTCTTTTTTTTTTTTTTATTTCTGTGGAAGCGTTCTTATATTAAGTTTGCACTCATTGGTATGGCTGGCACGAATTATACCAGATGGATAGGTAAGTTTCCTGCTTCTGTTGCATTCCAAGCTGTCTCTTCTCTTCTCAATTATTAAAGATTAATTTTATTTTTTGCAGACTATTTGCAGAGAATTGCCTAAACCATCTCTCAAAGGATGTAATTGAAAACTTAAAAAAAAATCAGAAATTTAATGAAAGTTTGAAAGTGTTGCCAATGACCATTTCCTCTCCATTTTGCATGTTAAAAATATTGATGAAGAGAAAATGTAGAGGACTGTGTCAGGGAAGGAGCTACACTGGCATCTGCCCATGGCGGCAGAGGCCATTCATCTCTCCTTGTATCCCTGAAATATGTGCATGAAAACTGAAGTAAGTTGTATCCCTGAAATATGTGCATGAAAACTGAAGTAAGTTGTATCCCTGAAATACGTGCATGAAAACTAGTTCTTTAGTGCTGAAGTACTAAAGACTCAAACAACCAAAGGGGCATAGAATGAGGCATTTAACAAAAGCCATAAATTTATCTGATGACTCAGCAATTTATTATGATGCCTTGACATATCCTTAATTTTACCCACTCTTTCTTTCTTCCTTCCTTCTTTCCTTTCTTTCTTTCTTTCTTTCTTTCTTTCTTTCTTTCTTTCTTTCTTTCTTTCTTTCTTTCTTTCTTTCAAACTGTCAAACTGGGCAGTGTTTTATTTTCCTTTACAACTTAATAACTACTTCTTGATGACTTATATGGGGTAAGGCTGTTTGGTAGGTCAGAAAGATGCCAGTGACTTGTTGTTTTCCTGACAGTGTATAGGCTTCGATATTGAGTGGAATGACTTGTATGAAAGATGTCACTGTCAAACCAGCCAAGACCACATTTATACACCCATTGTTTTCAGGATTGTTGGTCACTTGGGCATACTTCCCCCATATAACCTTCCTTCCTTGTGTCACAAGGCCCAACCCGCTCACATTCACTTCAGTGACTGTGCCTTTGGTGATCACACCCAGGGTTGTATTTAATGGGGATGATGGATTCTTTTTCACACTGAGTATAGGCAGGCAAAAGGTAGCTTTCAGCTCAGGGTGTGTGACATGGGCTATTTTTGAAACGTAGACCCATTGGCCTAATGAACCTTTCATATTTAGGTGGTTTTCTTGTAAAGCCATCACTAACATAGCAGACTTTAGTA